>OVAP01003455.1:0-16626 GCA_900406295.1 Aurinia saxatilis
TGAATGCAAAACAACCATGAAAAGGGGCCTAAAATGCAACATATCACCAACATAAACTTGGGTTTGTTTTACTTTGTAGGCATGGCAGTGGCTATTCTTTTAGCTCAAATATGCTTAGTCTTGGAGTTCTTTTCGGACAAATGACGGAAAAAGTAAGTGTACTCTAGTGACATAGATATCCAAATCAATTTTTTAAAAGTATCCTCACATACACCATATACTAGAAATTAAGATGTTACGGATTGAGAAATTCAAGCGGCGAGGCTGAAGAGTTGACGTCACAAACTCCGGGAAAGAATCTTCCTCTTCTTCCCGTAGCCAGGACAAAGAGCCGGTCTGCCCCAGGTACAGGAAATGGTAGCACCATCTACCTTTGCATTGTTATTTTTACCACAATAGTTTACCCTTTTTAACTAGCCTACCATCTCTTACTTTCTTTTTGGTTAAGAGTCTACCATCTCTTACTAATCATTTGTTAAGAACTCCGGAGTTAAATGTGATCGGTTTCAAATGGAAATAAATAAAGAACAAAATATGTGACTATTAAAAAATACCAAAGCTTGGCTTCTTAATTTATATACTAATCCATACAAACTATGAACAATAGATCTGTTGTAGCACACATGTTAATTTCAAATGAATATGAAATCCAGGTTCACCACATATTAAGCTAATAATGTCAAAGATTTACGTCCAAAACTAACATCATTCTATAAGAGATGTGCCTTTCTTCTGTATGTATATTTTACAATGAACTCAGTTCACTTGGCACTACATTGATTTCGATAATTTCCAATTTTTCATTGTATGGTCGGACTAATTTCATATATGACTAGATTCAAATCAGATTATTCAAACTACTTTCAAATTGGATCAATTTTTGTTCTCGTAATATAACATTTATTTGGAACCTGCTATTATATTCAGTTTCATAGGCTTCCAACTTATACAATATCACGCAAAGATATAACACATTTGTTAAAGACAAAAATCTGGATCAAACAACAGTTTCATCCGTCAAATGCGATCATTCTTTTGGGGGGGAGGGGGGGATTATAAGTAGGAGCTTTGTTGCTTTGATGGGTTACCAAATGACAAATGGTAGCACCATCTACCTTTGTATTAATAATTTACCCTTTTTAACTAGTCTACCATCTCTTACTAAAAACATAATTTGTTAACAACTTCAGAGTTCCATGTGATCGGTTCAAATAAAAATTAAACAAATAAAAAAGAAACATGTGACAGGTAAAATACTATTTTGTTATACCAAAGCTAAGCTTCATAGTTTATATAGTTATCGATACAAGGTATGTTCGATAGATCTGCTGTAGCACGTAGGTAAATTTCAAATGAGTATGAAGTCCGGGTTCAAACCCTGGCATCGGAGTACATTTTTTTAATCAAGGGTAGATTCTTCTTTTTAAGTTGACTTTATTATATGAGATACCATTCAAGAAGGGTAGAGATATTTTGATCTTTGTAATGCTTCCTTTGGTGAAAGATATTACGTTATGTAAACAGACTTTCTCTGTTTATACTGAATTAGATGGATGATATGTCCAACAGATATGTTCCAGGTTGACTTCTTAAGAAGATACTAATGAAGGGAGAGAGCCTTTCTTTTGGTAGAAGATATTATTTGTATATAGATACTTATGTTTATATAATATTTGATGGAAGATATGAACAACAAATCCGCTGTAGCACACATGTTATTTCAAATGAGTATGAAATCCGGGTTCAAACTCCGGTGGCAGAATAATTTTTTAAGGAAATCTAGTTTTTATAGGGAGCCAAGTTATACCATGAATGAGGCAGAGGATTCCTAGAAATTCTCTTAGTCAAGACTTCCAAAATCAAACCACTAGAAAAAACCAAAGTGACCAAGTACTCTTCAACGAATCAGAGAACGATCAGGAAATTGCAGAGAGTCCACAGAGCCCAGCCTCTTGTAACTGTAAAGGCGTTGCTACTTATAGCTTTGTATTCTTATCTCTTACCTCAATACTTAACAACTTGTGAATAGTATATGTGACTCTGTTGAACGAAAACAAAAAGAAAAAACGGGATCCCTTGTAGCACAAAAAGAAGGAAGAAATGTTCAACATTGACAGTAAGTAAACGTCGAAGAGAGAAGTGTACAACAGATCCGCTGTAGCACACAGGTTAATTTCAAATGATGAATGAAATCCGGGTTCAACCCCCGGCAGCGGAATGCCTTTTTTTGTATAACTCAAATGTAAGAACAGGTCCAAATCCAATATTAGTCTGAGATCTTAACAATTTACATCTGACTAAAAAAAGTCAAATAACATCATTTTCATAGAACCAAATATCATTGTTTAAGCTAATAATGTCAGAGATATCACTGAAGGGAAAAGAGTTTTGATCTTTTCTGTGTTTTCTTTTCCTCCTTTCTCTTCTAGCGGGTTCCCGTTGAACGGGCTTTTCTCAAACTCCCACGAGTGATCCTTAATGTTTCCTCCAGTATCGTCTCTTGCGAAGATGATGCTCGCTGAATCCTAGACGCTATAGTCTCTTTGGAAGATGGTGCTCGCGGAATCTCAGACGCTGGTAATGCTGCAACAACCTCTGGCGCTTTCTCAACCTCTGTTGATGGTGAATCAGTGTTTGGTTTTGTGGCGGCTGAGGGTGATGGGGGTGGTGGAGAAGGAGAGCTGAGTTTGGATTGTGACACAGTTGGTTTTGCTTCTTTGGTCTCTACTTGCTGTAGTTGCGACCCTGGAGATGATGGAATAGGCTTTGGTGATATAGGCTCTTTGGTTACAAGCGGTGGTTTCTTAGATTGTACACGGAGTTGAGGAAGAGGAGCTGCTTGGCTTGTCGTCTTAATATCCGGTTGTTTCTCTTCCTCCTCTTCTGGTGCTGACTGCTTCTTTACCTAATGTTAGATACAATAAATTAGAATCAGGAGAAAAATTCATCAATTATAACCATTATACAAAAGGGAACCTATTGGTTGATCTTCTAGCGAGCATGGAAGCAGATCAAAAGTAGAAGATACATGTTTTACTTGTTCTTGGGATTTGATATGTGCGTATATTTACCTTAGGCTGAGGTTTAGGTTTAGGGGTTGATTGTAGCACTACAAAGTGCAAGATCTCTGTGATTCTTGACTGTCCATAATGAACCGCTTTTCTACAGTATATCGCCGCCATATCTCCAGCTTTGGTCCTTAGCTCAATCAAGCTGCGGTCGATTTCGTTTTCATGCTTTGCAACATATGGTTTAAAGAACGAATCATAAACGTATGTAGTTCCCTGCAGAAAGAAGGTAACACACAATGAGACAGAACTCCAATGGTAAATATATACATGTAGCTATTAATCTCTGTTAGCCTAGAGTTTACTTACTCTGGTCTTAGGGAACCAAAGATATATGAAGAATGCCAGCTTTGCCTCGCAGTACAACGGAACCCTTCACGAAAACAGGACAGAAACAAACTTTATGAATATGCATCTCTATTCATCTGAACGTAATGTATACAAATCAAGACCCACCAGGAAGCAAAAGTATCGCCTACTCTTTCAAAAATCGTCAAAGCAGCCACCAAAATCCTGCAAGAAGATATAAGAGGAAGCTAGAGTTTACAAAAGAAGCTAGACTGAAAAAGTAGAAGCTAAAAATAAAAACAGAAGAGAAATCTAATCACAAACCAATACTGGCACCAGAAACGAAGCTGCTGAACCTCAGGCTTATTCTTTTCAACCGCCTTGTAGCATTCATATGCAGGATACGCATATCCAAACACCATTCTGCCAACAGAATGAGAGTCAAAAAACAAACTCATAACAATGTAGTGTAACCTCAAAGAAGAGATCAGAGTCATACACAAGTCCTCTCGTTAGAAACGATCCAATCATTGTGTATACCTGATACAAAGGAAATACAAAGAATGTGTCAAAACAGTATCATCAAGTCACAAAATATGTTAAGAAATATGATTCTATAGACTACAAAATCCCCAAATCATATGCAGAACCGAGACAAAGCTATATCTATAACAAGCAGAATCAATCAATGAACCATGTGGTTCTCCAATTCATGAATTTATACAATCATATCGCTCGATCAAATACTCTGAAGCATGAAAAGTCACTCCAAAGCTATAGACGAATGTACATTACAGTACAAAATCTAGAGTCGTTGATCCTAGTGGTAAAGCGAGATTAGTGTCGGCTACAAGATGGATCAATAAAATCCAAATGTGGTAGATAAGAAGCAACAAGATTAGGCTTCGATTAGACTCCTCAGCAATCGAATTCGAATTCGAAATCGAAATCAAATTCACGAATCTAGAGACGATGCACAAATTTGAAATCCGATTATCAACAACAAACTAAAAAAGCAAAAAAATCCACAATAGTGAATTTGATACAAAAACTAAAAACCAGAATAGTGCAAAGCTAAGATCAATCGCAATCGCAACGAAGCTGAGAAAAACGATTTCTACTCTCAACCGAATGAACTTACGAAGAAATGAATGAGAATGAAATCGAATAGGAATACTGGAACTAGACTTCGAGAGAGACGATTACGAAACGACGGCGAGGAGAAGGGAATGATCGGAGGAATGTGGCCGGAGACCGTTACGGAGTCGGCGGCGAGAGCGAGAGAGCGGGGAAAGAGACAAAATAATATTATGAGGAAATGAGATAATCGAAAGTTAAAAAAATGAAATTTGTGACTTTACTCGGAAAAAAATCAGCGGTTGTTCCTTTTAGTCACTGTTTTAGTTCGAAAATTTTACTTCTAGTGAAATAATCGTCTGCGAGGTGGTCTACTGTACACTAGGAATTTGAGAGGTTAATACTGTGAAATTTTGAAATGGACGGTTAAGATCTATGAGATCTGGGAGATAAAAGAATGAATCTACTGTAGTCGCTTTGTAGCTTACCGTTGCCGTCACTCCTCAATCCAAGCTTTTCCTGTGAATCCTTTGCTGGAATTTCTTTTATTTATTATTCTTTTCACTTATCCTCTATTTATATTCATTGGATTCTCATCATTCTCTCAATGTGATTTTATTACATCATTCTGTAATTAATACATATGGCTGTTTTTGTTCAAGAAAAAAATGAAAGGTTACCTTTTGAATCCCCTGGTTATTTTTAGTGTGATTTTAATTACATCTTTCTTTTAAATTATAAATTACAACTGGCTACATTTGTGACAAAAATGGTTTAGAATATGAAAGGTCATCTTTTAAATCCCTTGGTGGTAGTTTTTTATAAATATACTTCCTTTATTTATTAAAGAGTGTCGTTCTAGAAGTTTTTTTATTATTTCACAAAAATGTCATTGTATATTTTCAATGCAAGTTTTTACATTATTCTTTAATTTGATCTCAAGTTTTATGAAGAATATGAACCGTTAATTGATTTTTAGGGATAGAATCGAATTTTTATTATGTTATCTTAATCTGGGTGAAAATGATTAGGACGTCACTCTTTATAAAACATAGAGAGTATTTTTTACTAATCTGATCATTCTTTTTCTCATTGTATTGTATTGACATTTGGTTTAGTGTGATTTGATTACATTGTTTCTCTAAAATAAATAAAAAAATGGCTATGTTTGGTCATCATAAAATATGGAAAGAAATATTTAGAAATTACAAATTGAGTATTTATATATTAGGAATAGAATTGGGAAGTGGTATTGGATATATTATGGAAATATGATTTGGAAACTTGAAACCAATATTCTTTTATGTACAAATATCTTATATAACAATGTTAACTTATTCCTACAAAATAAGCCTAAAAAGGCTAAACATTAGTGTGGTATCTTATTATATAAAGTGAGCTAATTATAGATCATGATGATAAAACACATGTTAATTATATGAGTAAAAAGAAACATAACAGTGGGCATGCTTATGTCTTACTAATTATGAAGGAAAATAGTTGCTTTCATGCCCACACCAAACTATATCGGTTTGCTTTTGGTTAAAGCTAGATTAAACCAGTCGGTTAGACTAACCACACCATCGGATTATGAAAGAAAAACAGAACCGGAAAAAAGGTTGTCGACAAAAAGAGGAAAAGAGGGGTAGTGTTTTTGCATTATTAAAGCAAAGAAATTAACACAAGAAAACACTAATTAACGTCTATATTGGCGATCGGTAGATATTCACATCAATAACCTCCCAATGACAATTGACCACTTAATGTAAAAAGAGAAGAAAAGTTATTAAATTGGACATTAAAGCGATCCAACGGCTTTGTTTGCTGCTATCTGAATTCTTGAATGATGTACAGTGTAAAACTAGCCAACCAACGTGCCACGATTAGTTACCACCATTTTGTCGAAATCATAATCAAACATTCTCTTTTGTCAACCCATACCATAATCTGATAGTCCTTTAGAACATATATACCACGGTCCATTCTTTCCTTAGCAAAACAAGGAAGGGTATATTTTGGCGTTAGCAACTAAAATCATTTTTTGTTATTCTGTATGTAATTTATTATTTGGAGTTGCTTTCCTCACGTGCTATGCTTTATTGTATTAATCGTACTATTTCGAAAAATATGTCTCATCTCAAGTTCCAACAACAAAAACAGCGTCATCTCCAATACTACTGAGTCTTGTTCTCTCAACTACGTGCACTTGCTACGATTTTCCCGGTCACTCTTCACAGGGAAGAAAATAAATGAAAGGATATATATATTGAAGAATTAGAGAGAAAAAATGTCCAGAACCCAATAGCTTAACTAGTAAAATTTCCATGCAAAATTTAGAGGTTGTTGATTCGGATGATCTTTAGAACGAAATTATATAACATGTTGTAGTATCAGATCTGAGAGGGTGTACGAATCTATAGACCCGAAAAGAAAATGCAAACATCAACACCGTCCGTCTTCATTCATTCACCATCCTAGTTATTTTTCGTTTTATGTCATTTTTTATTTGCTTGGTAACATTAATTAAATTAAAAGAATAGAAAAAAATCTCAATGATTGTAAGATATACTATATATATAAAACGATAAATAAATAAACTAGTAATAAATAATGGTTATGACTTTGAACAATAGATTTTTGAAAACAAATCACAAATATAAATATCGAAAAAGAAAAGGAATTGTTTTTAGATATTTTATAATAAAAAATAAATATAATAAATATATATATAAGAAAAATTCAAAAATCGGTTTGATACACAAGAAAATTGTAAACCGTCTCATCTAAACTTCTATAACACACCAGTTAAAACATTATATTTTAGCCGCATGTTTTCATCTCTCGTCACTTTATTCATCCGTCTGAGTTATAACCACAAAAGCGGTTGGACCTCTAACTATCTTATAGTAGGTTACCAATCAAAGTTCTTAAGATTTCAAAACTAGGTTAAAATCAGGATTGATATCAGGATTTTTTAATAACTTAATTGTAGGGATAATTGTGGTTGGAAATGGTTGGACATCTAACTGTGACACTGTAAATATTTTTTTTTGCCAAAAACCAATTTATTTGAAATGATAATGTAGGTTAAATGTAAACTAACAAATGTCTACATAAAAAACACAAAATAATATCTAGTATATATGGTAGAGAGCTATAATGTGACACCCAACTCACCCGATATCAAACCAAGGTCAGGTTAAGGTGCTAAGACAACGGTATAGACACAAAATATATACAGAATAACAAAAGCTCAATTCATAACTCAACCACTTAACCTGGAAGAAGAGGGAAGAGGAGGGGTGAGTAACTCAAGTTTACTCAGTGAGGGCGAGCAAGCTCACCAAATCCACATTACAACAATTACAAGCTTACCAGTTAAGACACATACAAGACTCACAATCAACAATTCGTATATAACTACTACATACTACTAACATATATTTTTACCACAAGATTCCATTCTCAGATGCAACATACACATGATTATGCACGACCATTTACGCGGCTCACGTTTATTTCCAGATGGGTTAGGAACGTATTCTTGACCAACAACAATACCAGATGGGTTAAGGACGTCTCCTATAACCAGATAAACAGATTCATATGGGCTAGAAACGTATTTTTAACCAACAACACACAATTTCTACCAGATTCAGATAACATGGCAACCTAACAGTTTCATATACCACCACATATATCAGTTACACTATTAATCATAGTACTACACACAATTTCACACAAAAGTCTATATATGATCTTAACTTGCAACACAACCAACAAACTGGACCATGGATAAGACAGATCGGGTCCTCACCTGAAAACTGGTTTAGCCAGATTGGAGACGCTGGACCAAAACATATATATCTTCCTGACAAGATATCAGATCGTGGAGATTCTTCTCTATCAGGAAACTTAACGTCTAGATCTTCGATTTGATAGGCTGTGGGTCGCCTGGTTCCTTCTGGTTCATGAGATATCGGCCATTGAAGGTGGACATGCTGTGAGACGGATCTGACTCGCGGACAGGCTGTATAGGTTGGAGTAAAACGGACATAATTCTCTGACCAGAGTTCGGATTAGAATGCTATCGGTCTTCACATAAAGCTGACTCTCAGGGATTCGATTTGGTGTGTGACTCGTCTCTTGACTTTTTACGGTTCGCCGGATATCTGGACACTTTTTACGGTTTGCCGGATATCTGGACGGAAAAGTGGCGGCTCGATGGTGGCACTTTGGCAGAGCTTGGTTGCCTCTTTTCTCTCCTGGCTGAAATGAGAGGAGAAGAACCCTTTTATAGGCAACAGAGAAGAGATATAGGGTTCCCTCTTATTGGACCTCAAAACCAGTGGGCTTTTCTTGGGCTTTTCACGAAATTTTAAATAGTCCGGTTCGGGAGGTTACATATAACAAGCTTCATATATAGAATTTAGAGAGTGGAATTCTTAACCACACATGCGTATGCGCGGGCTTGTAAGTTGGGATTCTTTAGGCTTTTAACCCCATCAAACATTTTTTTGTTCCCTCATGGTTTTTGCTTGTTTCTACAAGATATAAATGGGTAGAAACGAGAAAATCCTCTTACACATATTATTTTAAATCTGAAACAAACTACATCTTTTATATATATATATATATATATTAAAACGTTTTACTATTGAAATGCAAGGAAATTAAAATACAAGGATATGATTTTGACACCATACAATGTTTGGAGAGTTTGTTGAAAGTTATACAAGCTTACAAACATTGGAAGACAAGTAAAGTAAAGGAAAATGGTGAAGAACCCTTCATTAAGGATCTTAATGGTTGGTCCCTTGGCTACAACATCCTCGCCGATCTCGATGACCTCGACCATGGACCATGGTCCATTGCATCTCTTGGACTTTCTGCGTGTTTGACTTGTCTCCCTGATCTGGTTCTATGAGCTCCTTCCGGACTTGATTCATAGCCTGAAAACCTTCACGTTGAAAATCAGCGGAATGATAACTAAAAGAACCAAGGCTTGGTGAATGAGTGTAAACATTTACCAAGTTCCTTGAAATTAGTTAGGAGAGCTATAGTGAGCTCCTAGGGTAAGTTTCTTGCATGCAATCTATATATAATAGCAAATGACGTCAGCAAAATAAAATGGACGGTTCATATTCGTTTTGAATGTTGATCTGAAGGCTAAGATTAAGTGTGATGACGCGCATGACATCATCATGACACCATTGACAAAAATCATCTAATTGTCTATATTTGTTTGGTCATCCATCCTACGGTAGTAAGCTTTAGATGTGATCTAATGGTTGTGATTCTTTATTTTTTTAATCTTACCGTTGTAATTTATTGTTGATATTATTTGTTTGTACCATCAATACATTGTATTATATATTGTATCATAAGTTGGAGTTTTTGATTATTTCACCCTTTTTTTTATTATATATTGTATTTTAGTTCGCACGGTTGTAATTTAGTGTTGATATCATTTGTTTTTACCATCAATATATTGTATACACATAGATTAAAAGTTGAAGTTTTTTTTATTATTTCACCTTTTTATTATATATTGTATTTTAGTATATATTGTATTAATTTGATTAAAATGATTCAACATACTGTGAATTTTTTTTAATGATTTAACCGGCTTGAACACATTTGTTTTCAATCTTGGTTACATATTTTCTTAGATGATTGAATGTATATTCTTTTTGTTTGTCTCATTTTTTTTCTCTCTCTGATGTATTGTGGATTTTAACAAAGTGATTTTTGCGCTGACATCACTAAATTAAATTGGACAGCTGAGATTCGTCTAATTATTTGATCCAACGGCTGTTAGTTAGTGTGATGACATCACGCTCGTCATGATGACACCAGCGAAATAAACTGATTCAATGGCTCTTATAAGTGTTAGAATTTGCATTGTACGGTTTATAATTTATATGCTAAATACTTCAATCTAACGGCTTATATCATACGAAAATTATATCTAACGGTTGGTATTAGATTTGGAAATTATTAGACCAGAGAGAAAAAAAATCGATGGTTTTGGTTTTGGTGTTCATCGTCGCGTTGTTTGGTATCAAACATTGCGACTTTATATTCTATGTGTCCTTTAGAATCTATATATAAAACTCAATCCGTTATGCAAATTTTATTTTTCGTCGATTCCTTCGTTCTTTGTAACGATTCTCATGCGTAACCTTCTTCTTGTCTCAATTCTTCTACGGGTTTTGTCTTTTTGTTCCGCGTATAGTTACTCTGCAGATCCATGAAGAATGCAAGTTCGATGTGAAAAAGATGCGCTTTTGGTTATTAGTTAGACAAATATTAATCATCTACTACTTGCTTCTCCGTCTTTCTGCCCTCGCTATTGTTCTCCTTCCTCAGGAACTTACTAAGATCTGAGTCCATATCGATGTAAGCAAGTATGTTTCTCCGTTCATTTAAATTTTGTTCTTGCTTTTCTTAACCTTTTTCTACGACTCCAAAGGATGAAACTGTGTAAACGAATCCCTCATGGGTTAAAGTTTAATTCTTTGATCCTCTCTCTTGTTTAGATGAATCTCTGTTGTTTTGTTCAACTTTTTGTGTTATTTTCTGGGTTTTTTGTATATATTTGTCTCCTCCATTTGTTTTTCTCTATTTTAGATGTATGGGTTTTTTATTCTTCCCTTGGATCTTCATGTAAGTAGTATTGGATTGATGTTTGGTTATGTCAAAGTAGCGGAAGAAGAGGCGTTTATTATTAACTTGACAAAGAATATATAGTTTACAAGAGAACCCTAAACCCTATACAATAAGGAAACTCAAGAATACACATAAAAAAGGAAATACTAAGGATAGAAAAATATCCTTATCACAATACTCCCCAAGTTGGAGCATGAAGTTCACAAATGCCCAACTTGCTAAGTAAATGAAGAAGTTGATCTTTTCCAAGTGCTTTAGTAAGAAGATCAGTTGGTTGTTCCTTGGTACGAATATGAGTAGTAGCTATCAGTCCTTCTTTAACCGCATCCCTCGTAAAATGACAATCAATCTCAATGTGCTTAGTGCGTTTATGGTAAACCGGATTAGCTGCAATGTGTAAAGCAACTTGGTTGTCACAGAAGAGAGGGATCCGACGATTTTGAGGAAGACCGAAGAAGATAAGAATCTGACGCAACCATTTGATTTCACTAACTGTATCAGCCATCGAACGATACTCTGCTTTAGCTGATGAACGAGAGACAGTCTTTTGCTTCATAGTCTTCCAAGAAACGGTAGAACCACCAAGTAACATAACATATCCAGTAAGAGATCTTCGAGTAAGAGGGCATGCTGCCCAATGAGAATCACAAAAACCAGTAAGATGAAGATCCATATTGGAACAAAATAGAAGACCTTGACCTGAAGTCCCTTTGAGATAATTCACCACCCTCATTGCAGCATCCCAATGTGATTGTCGCGGCGAATGAGTGAACTGAGATAAAACATGAACTGCGTAAGACAACTCGGGTCGAGTGATAGTGAGATAAATGAGGCGGCCAATAATACGGCGATAACGATCCGGTTGGAAATATAAACCATCACCACCGGTGGCAAGACGATGATTTTATTCAATGGGAAAAGCTGAGGGACGAGAACCAAGAAGACCACACTCAGTGATGATATCCAAGGAATATTTCCGTTGACACAAGAAAAGTCCTTCATCATTTCTTGCAATTTAAAGACCAAGAAAATAGCGAAGCTTTCTCAGATCTTTCATGTGAAAACATGAACTTAAATATTCTTTGAAACGAACAATTGTAACATTGTCATTTCCACCAATAATCAAATCATCCACGTAGACCAAGACATAAAGCTCGACATCACCATTGACAAGAGAAAATAGAGATGTCTCGGATACTGATTCTCGGAAACCATACTTAAGAAGGGCAGCCTAAAGAGTAGCATACCAACACCTAGGAGACTGCTTTAAACCATACAAGGACTTACGAAGTTTATAGACTTTGTTGGGATAGTCTTTATTAAATCCAGGAGGCAGTTTCATATACACTTCCTCATCCAATGTGCCATGAAGAAAGGCATTATGGACGTCCATTTGGTGGAGCTCCCAGTTCCGTGCAGCGGCTATACGAAGGAAAATTCGAACCATAGTTAACATTGATACATGAGCGAAAATATCGTTATAGTCAATGCCTTCTTTCTGACGGTTGCCAAGAGCAACTAGACGGGCTTTATATCTCTCAACAGTGCCATCATAATGAAGCTTGATTTTATAAACCCATTTGCATCCAATAGCAACTTTACCAAGAGGAAGATATATGTAATATCCCAAGTATGATTGTCTTGAAGGGCAACAATTTCATCAGACATTGCATTTCGAAATCTTTCATCTTGCATAGCCTCCAAAAACGTTTTTGGTTCTGTCATACTAGTGACGGCTGCAAAAAATGCACAATAATCTGCCGAAAAACGATGAGAAGACAAGTGATTAGCAATAGGATAAGGCGTACCTTGAGGACTGAGAGCTGAGGGAGACGGGGGAGTGTGATGGTTCTTGAGCAGAATTGGTAACATACCCTTTAAGCAAAACTGATTTGATCTTTTCTCTTTTTCCTCGATCAAGTGTGTTATCATTGTCAACATGTGGCTGTGCAGCTTGTCTAACCTCAAGAATATCAATGACATCTTCTTGTTATGAGACAGAAGGAGTAGAAGGCGGAGAGGACACAATAGTCGTAGTCGTCGGATCCAAAACAGGCAGGACATGTGGTGAATCATTACTAGCCTGAGAATGCGATAAGCTCCCCCTTTTGACTGCCTCACTCATCTTAGAAGAGTAAGGGTAGACATCTTCATTAAAGACAACATTACGAGAAATATTCCCTTGTCTCAAGATCATACACTCTCCAACCCTTTTGATCATGCGAGTAACCAAGAAAAATACACCTTGTGGCTCGCTCATTAAATTTATCACGAGACCAAGTACCTTTGTGAGCATAACAAAGGCATCCAAAAGTTCGAATGTGATCATAAGAGGGTTGTACGCCGAATAAAATCGGATAGGGTGTATTACCATGAAGCACAATAGACGGAGTTCGATTGATCAAATATGCTGCAACAAGGACACAATCAACCCAAAACCGAATAGGTAAGGTGGCTTGAAACATGAGAGAACGAGCAATGTTCAGAATATGGCGATGTTTCCTCTCAACACGTCCATTTTGTTGTGGTGTTCCAACACATGATGTTTGATGCAAGATGCCTTGTGATGCAAAGAATGGTTTAAGACACATGAATTCTAAACCATTGTCACTTCTCACCGTCCGAACTTTTTTCTCAAATTGTCGTTCAATTATATGAACGAAATTATGAAAATGATGTGCAACCTCACTCTTTGTTTTCATCAAAAATACCCATACACCTAATGAATGATCATCGACAATGGTCAAAAAGTAATGGGAAGCACAAGTCATTGAAGTTTTATAAGGTCCTCAAATATCACAATGAATTAAAAAAGAAATGTCGTCTACTTTATTATCATTGTCGGAATAAGAAAAACTAGGTTGTTTTGCTCGAACACAAACATCACATAAAGCCTTAGAGTTTGAATTGTCACAACTAAAATCAAGAACACCAGATAGACGAGAAAGCAGAGGCTGAGACGAATGACCCAAACGACGATGCCACAATGCCCGAGAGTCCGAGATCGCTACATTAACTTGAAACTCACAAATTCCTCTGAAGAAGTACAAACCATCACACTCACTACCCGCCCCAATCAGCATCCTCATAACACGGTCCTGCAAGTAGCAAAACTTATCAGTAAAAATTGCCAAACATGGTTTGTCTTTTAATAATCTAGCGACATAAAGCAAAGTGGGTTGTAGATTCGGAATATAATGAGCTTATTGAAGAATCACAGATCCCCCAAGTTTCATTTTTCCCTGTTTAGTTGCTGTTGCAACTTGACCATGAGGTAACCCAATCAGAGAAGGAAAAATATCAAAATGATCAAATAAGAGATCAAGATTTCCAGTGAGATGAACAGAGGCTCCTGAATCGATAATAATACCAGAGAGTCGATCACGAGGAGCGGATTTAGCAGAGTTGAGAAGATTGAAGAGAGTGTCCCACTGCTCATTGTTGAGACCTAGACCTTGGCGATCTGCATTTGTAAGAGTATGTGGTTGTGATGTATTGGAGCCAAAATTTGCGGGAGCGATATTAGCGCGTCCTGAACCAGATTCTCTGCCACATCCGAGATTGTTTCCTTGACCGCCAGTATTGCCTCCGCGTGCTCTCCCTCTACCACGACCAGAACTTGAATCAGTAGGGAAACCATGAAGTTGATAGCATGTACGCTCTTCATGTCCCATTCGTCCGCAGTAAGAACACAATGAACGACCACGGCCAGCTTCGTTACGAGGTTGTGGGCGAGATGAGGAGCTAGATGTTGCAGAGAATCCTACACCATCTTTTCGATTATCGGGAATTCTAGTAATATGTTGATGTCGTTCTTCTTGAAGAACCATCGAGAATGCACTTTCAAGATTTGGAGAAGGTTTCATGCACAAAATATCCGACCGTGGTGTACCAAAATGAGGTCCATCTAATCCCATTAGAAACTGATACTTTCGTTCACGATCACGAGTTGCTTGCGAAGTTTGGACAATTTTGCAATTACTCTGACCACAACAGCATTCCGGAACAGGCTCGTATTCAAGCAAGTCATCCCAAAGAAGCTTCATACGACCAAAATAGTCTTGAACTGAAGATGATTCTTACTTTGATGTAGCAATGTCAGCCTTGATCTCGTAAACACGAGGCTCATTACCAACAGAGAACCGGCGTTTAAAATCTTTCCACAATTCGAAAGTTGTGTCAGCACACGTAACAGAGCTTCGTAACTTGGTGTCGATGGTGTTGAGAATCCAAACTACAAGCATAAAATTAATGATACCCCAAAGCTTTATTTCATCATCGCCTTTTGTAGGTTTTTTAACCACACCATCAATGAATCCTAACTTGTTGTTGCTTTGAGAGAATTTCTCAAAAGTTTTGCCCATCGCTCATAGTTGACACCATCATGAGAAACACTAGAGATTACTTGTCCTGGGTCTGCTCCAGGAGGCAAGTAGTAATCGGACAGGATAGTTACTTCACGACCAACCACAACCGAGGGTTTATCTTCGTCAATACACATGGAGAAAGTTTAAGACAAAAACAGAGGAAAAATTTGCGTGACCGGATTGCAAAGTTGATACACCGAGAGAGAATAAGACAATAAGAGAAGAAGAAGACAAGAAGATGATGAGTTGTTTCTTCTCCTTTTGAGGATTGAGAAACAAAGATGAAGAAAGAAGTAGGACGAAGCTTGCGTAGAAAGCAAACTAAGAAACGGCGTACAAGCAAGAGAAATTAGGGTTTAACACCTTGCTCTGATACCATGTCAAAGTAACGGAAGAAAATGCGTTTATTATTAATTTGAGAAAGAATATATAGTTTACAAGAGAACCCTAAACCCTATACAATAAGGAAACTCAAGAATACACATAAAAAGGAAATACTAAGGATAGAAAAATATCCTTATCACAATAGGTTATGCCGATGCTTCTCTTTGGCTCCGAATGGTGACCATTAAAAAGAAAAAGAATGAAGAGGAATATTGAATTCATCTCCGTTCCTTGAAACTAACACCATTTATAAGGAAAAAGAATGAAAATGAATACTGAATTCCTCTCTGTTTCTTAAGAATCAAAATATTTTGTACCCTTAAGTTTTGGCTGAAATTCTGATATACCCTTTTGCAAAAATGAATTTTTTTATTTTTATTTTTGAAACAAAATTTGGGTCAAATACAGAAAAACCTTGCTTTCATATGAAAATTACGACCCAACCTAAGATCCGATCCGACCCAAAGTCCGACCCAAAATCCGACCCATTTGATTAACCCGACCGATTCCTTTCTTGAACCAAAACAAACCTAATCCTTCTCTCTTTTCTCGATTCACTTCTCTCTCACTTTCTCACTTTTAATCTTTCTACTTTTTACAGTGTAAGGATTTGAATTGAACGGACTTCGAGCATCACAAAGAACAACCAAAGGGAAAATCAATTGGTATGTTTTCAATTTTGCATTGGATTCGTTCTAATTTCCCAATCCGACGAAGTGTTTTCCCTTTTGCCGTAGAGATATGTCGAGTGAAGAGGATGGAGGAGGTGG
>OVAP01003456.1:0-16625 GCA_900406295.1 Aurinia saxatilis
GCTTCCATCGATCGAATACGCCAGGCAGTCCATCAAGTGGTTCATCTTATCGTATTCTGTCTTTGCTCTCTCCTTTGATAGGTCTGACTGATCCTCAATCTTTGAAAGGCGGTCTTAGATTTGGCCGAGTTCTCCTTCCAGTGTCTGAATCTCATCTTTGATGGGTTTCATATTATTATTGAAGCCTTTGCCCGTCTGGAAACTCCCATGCTTGGATTTCATCTCTGCTATTTGTCCCTTTACTTCATTAATGCGGCCTCTGGTGGTATTGAGGTTATCATCTAGCTCAGCTTTGTTATTCCTCGTGGTGTAGCTCAGTTGGTGCATTTCTCTGGATTTCTCATTGAGAGTCACCACCTTCCCTAGGTGTCTCATTTCTTCTTCAATCCTAGCAATTTTAGCAGCCATCGAATCTAATTTACTGCCTATTTCTTCCTCAAAGTTCCTTTGTTTGGCCAAGATCTGTCCGAGCATCTCTTTGATCCTTCTGTTAGGGTTCCCATATTGGAAATGGCTAGGTTGCATGAATGCCTGCTGAATCCCTAGATGGGACTGATGTCGCTCAAAGATCTTGGGCTCAGGTGCTGGCATCGAGAAGCCATTGTGAGGTTTCCTAGGAGAGTAAAGTCCCATGCGAGGTGGGTAGTGTCGGTGGGTGCTATTAGACCATCCATTGTTTCGTTGTGCCATGAGTTGGTACATGAAACAAATGAAACAAGATTATAAAAATGTAAAATAAAAATAAAATAGATATGCTAAAAATTAAATAAGGGAAAAGCCTAGTCTGGAGTTAGATTGTTATGATAGGGGTCAACTGATGCTCCCCGGCAACAGCGCCAGAAAACTTGATGGGGATTAGTTTTCGCCCAAAATATTTTCTGCAAGCGCACAGGTCTTGCGGGAGTACTTAGGGATCGTATCCACAGAGAGCAGAGTGTACACAATAGCACGTCCAAGTTTACTTAAGCTAAGCAATGAAATGAAGTGGTTTTGAATTTTGGTCGATCGATCATGTGAACTGATCGATCGATCGGGGCACCTTTCGGTCGATTGCAGATATGCGGTCGATCAGTCAATGCCTGAAAATGCTAAAATAAAATAAAACGTGAGAAAATTAAATGATAAAAAGCGCTAAGAAGTCATGTAATACATAAGAGGATCACAGTTTGAATTATTCGGGGTAGTAGTCTATGTAAATCCTAGTTTAGGCTATATAGTTGAAATCATTAATATATGACTATCCTTATGGTCAGGCTTAGCCGGTCTAGTTCAATTGGTATCCGAGTTAACTCTAACATATATCTTTTCAGAAAGAGAACCTATGGGCCGATCAACCAATTAATATAGGCATTAAGTTCAGAAAATCAAATTCTACTAAACTATAAATAGTAAAGCTTTCACAATCAAGTTCTGGATCTCTTACTCTAAGTGGTGTATTAGTAGCAGGTTTATCCTATGATTTATACTAAGATCTGATATGAAAGTAAGCCTATAAACAATTTATTACATAATCCTATTGTCTATCTACCAAACCATGATTCCTCCCAGCAAAATCCTATTCCTAACTAAAAGACTACTCACACATGGTAAAAGTAGACATGATAACAAAGAAAATTGCTTGTATTAAAGAAGGGTTCATAATAGCTTCTATGGAGTGCAAAAATTACAAACTTTGTCCTTGAAGCAATAATCAAAGCAATAAAAGTAAAGAAACCGAAAGAAACCGGTAAACTATTAATCTGGATGCCTGGAAGCTTTTGAGTATTATCTGATGATTCTCTTTGGCTTCAGTCATCTGTATTTATAGGGGTGAGAGCCGGCTATAAAGTCGAGACGAATCAGGATTAAGATTTGGATAGGAATCCAAATATTTGTGATTATCCTCTTCTGATCAATCGGTCGTAGCTATCTTCACCGATCGATTGGTATCTTCAGACGCGTTTCTGAAGATTCAGTATCTTCAGCGATTATCCCATCGAAATCTAATATCTCCCCAAATGCAACGGTAGATATCTGAATTT
Source organism: Aurinia saxatilis (assembly GCA_900406295.1). Taxonomy (NCBI): domain Eukaryota; kingdom Viridiplantae; phylum Streptophyta; class Magnoliopsida; order Brassicales; family Brassicaceae; genus Aurinia; species Aurinia saxatilis. The sequence continues at coordinate 2,022 of OVAP01003456.1, forward strand.
TATCTCGAAGCTTCCTTGAGATTATGGGCTTCGATCGATTGGTGGGCCTCCGGTCCGATCGATTGAGCCTTCATTTTATCTGAGCTTCTGGATACACCTTCACTAACTTCGGTTTAACTATTACTCCTGAGGGCTAATGACTTGATTCCAAGCCCATATGATAGCTAACTCACGTGGCTTGATTATCCTAACTCCTCACTTCATTCAAAAATAAACATCTCCTTCATCCTGGCCTGGACTTCTGATGTTGACTTGTTGGACTTGGTAGAAAATGCCCATTTGTGACCTAAAATGCTTTGTTTTCACAAAAACATTTTGCAAACAGAAAAATGTGAAATCCAGCAGTTTATATTTCAAATCAAATAGTTTCTTTATTAAAAACACCAAAAATTTATATCGAAAAGCGGTAAAATATCATCACTATCAGCTATGTCCGTGCTAATTCTTGGCATATCCTCGGCTGCCCAGGCAAAAGTGTTGATGTTCCTTTTGAGGAATGCAATGAGGTCTGATCGAAGAGGGTCTTGGAGTCGCGCTGCGATCTCGATTTGTCATTCTGAATTCTTGTCGTCAGCGCATACTAAGATCAGGATATCGGTCGGTGGTTCGTCTCTCGCATCTGGTCTTTGTAATTTGCGATGGTTTCTCTTCCTTTGGCTCCAAGATTTGTAGTTGTTGCATGAGCTTGGCCATCTGCTTCATGGCCCTATGCTTCATGTTGCCTCTTGTGTTTGTTTTTCAGGGTTCGATCGGTGACCGGTTTCTGGAGCTTGTGTTCGGTAAGAAGGCATGTTCTCGATTCTTGCTGGCTTCCTCGGACAGTCCTGACTCCTTCGGAGGTTGGGAACTTGATGCATAGATGATAAGGTGAGCACACCGCTTGCATAGAGTTTAGCCATGAGGTTCCTAGTATCGCATTGTAGATTGTTGGATAGCCGGCTATGGAGAAGCTTACCATCTTCGTGACTCCCTCAACCTGGACCACAAGCTTGATAGTTCTGATGGTCATGGTCGTTTTTCCTGTAAACGTTGTGAGAGGTTTTGGAGTTTCATCGATCCTCGATGGATCTATCCCCGTACGGAGGAGTGTGTCCATGAAGATTACATCCACCGAACTCCCTGTGTCGACCAACACCTTATGGATACATGTCTCTTCGATTGTGAGCTGGATGACAAGGGGACCATTGTGCGGTTGGATGACTGCTCGAGCATCCTCTTCAGTGAAAGATAGGTCGTAATCTGGGAAGCTTGGTTCGTTTGGCCACATCAGATTAGGCTCTGGCTTCCCTCAGAAAACTCTGATGGCAGAGACACGGTCTGGGGTGTGCTTCGATTCTCCAATGATCATGTTAACGCATCGAGGAAGGAAGTGATTCCTTCCATTGCTGGATAGGTGCTTGGGTTGAAGAGAGAATCATTGAGTGCTCCCTGGCTGATGTCTCTCTGGACGCGGAAGAAGTAGTTGTTCCTGTCGCTGGTTATGGATTCGTCAATGTCGAATTGATCCATAAGTCTGCTTCATTCGGCCATGCTCGATGATCCTAAGTGATTCTTCGTGTAGAACAGTCGATGAGTCCCCAAAGTCGGCGCCAAATTGTGTGTACCGAAATTCACACAACCACAAAACTTGTATAACGAAACTTTTTAGTGATTGTTGACTATCTTTATGTATAAATCACTTGCAAATATGATAGCGGAGAAAGTAAAGTGAATGGACAGAAACAGTGAACGGAAGACAGAACGGAAGAAAAAGATAAACGGACAGAATTTAGAACGGAAGACAAAATATTGATCAACACGAATTTCATTGCTAGAGCTCTCTAGGGTTCGAGAGATTAAAGTTAAGATTTCAAGATACATTATGAGTTATGACTAGCAAAGTATTTGTACTCTCAGCTAAACCGTCATAGGTCGTCGGGCTTTTCATGGGTCACCTTCCGTTTCTTGCAGACAACTTTTTCAATAATTTCCTTTTCTCCGATATGAATCTAAAAACTTCCATCTCTCTGATGATCCTTCGGAAACTTCCTTTTTCGTCGTAGAACAGAGAAAGACTTCCTTTTTCGTAGTTTCACCTTTGATCATTCTTGAATCTTCTAGAATGACGGTGAATAATCTATCTGAAAGGCTTGGCTTGGATATCGGCCCATGATGGAATATCAGACCGTTTAGCTTGTCGAGAGTGTAATCGGACACGTAGGTCGCATTTCGTGATAGTGTAAGTTAATGTTACTTCGTGGATCACATGTTCTCGTTGGAACCAAGTACTTGGCTTGACTGATCCACTGGAATGGAATCGAGCCTTGATGATTGACGTTGTTCCGCGACCCTCAATGAATGTGTGGGTGGCAAATCAAGCTTTCGCGAGCAAGGGCCGAGATATGGGAAAGTGCGGGTCGCGAGAGCTCATGTGTGTGCAAACCGGAGCCATGGTTGAGATCAAGTCATGGGATATGATTGACGAACGAACATGCGACCCACATGCAACCGTGGGTCGCGGGTCTTGTCTGGGAAGCGAAGTGGCGAGCCGGCTTGACTTCTTAGGTCACGGAACCATGCCTTGGAGGTGATCGGACGAGCTGGTCTTTGTCCCAGGTCGCGGGAGCACGGTGTGTGAGCGAACGGCAAGCCACGATGATCGTTAGCTCGCAGGAACCCGTCCGAGACCAAGACGCGAGCTGCAACCTTCATCGTGGATCGCGGGACAAGTTGCGGTGGTCAAAAGGCGAGCCATGCCCATGCTGGGTCGCGGGATGAACGGGAGAAGAGGATAGGCGAGCCGGAGGTAGTCTCAGAGTCGCAGGAAGGTTCTCCGACCTTAGCGTGAGTCTCTCCATGCGTTCTTGATGATGCATTCACGGTCGTATAGATTTATTGATCATGATAGTTCTTGAAGACTTTGAACGATCTACTACACTTAGTCGTTTTCATGTTATCAATCTCGAGGGGGGGGGGGGAATCCGACCCCCACAGTTCGAAAGTCTCTTGTGATGGTTTGTGCAAGCCAACAAAACATGGAGGATTAGGACTCCGTAGGCTCAGACTGTGGAATTTTGTATTTAGGCTCAAACTGATCTGACTACTCTTTCAAAGAGGTGGTTCATTGTGGGTTGGTTGGACATGGCAAACCCTTATAGGCTTGCAGCTATTCTGGGCTCTCTCGGGAAATCGGGGCTCTTGACTTTGAAAAAGATACTAAAACTACGGCCAATTAGCTATCCGATTCCTAAAGTCACATGTGGGCAATAGTAATCAAACTTCTTTTTGGTACGGCAATTGGTGTCCTCTCGGTAGACTGTTGGAATTCATCATAGGTGTTGGAAACGTTCTCTTGGGTATTCCATTATGTGCAACAGTAGCGGAGTCATCAACAAACAACGACTAAAGTTTCAATAACAGAAGATCTTATAGGAGAAACACTTCGAGGCATGCGATCTCACTACTTTCCCCACCTTTGGAGCTAGATGCGGATGACAAGTTCTTTTGGTCTCTCGACTTTGCAACACCTACTCCTTTCTCCATCAAGACAACTTGGCAAGCGATCAACACTTACGGAGTTGAAGTTAGATGACATAATCTGGTTTGGTTCAAGCAGAAGTTCCCAAACATGTTTTCATCACTTGGTTGGTCTGTCTAAATAAGCTTTTCACACGCCAGCGGTAAAACGACTGATTCGTCATGCCTACTTTTCTCAACAAGTCCTGAAACTATCGACCACATGTTCTTGAAATGCGCTTACTCCAATGAGGTCTGGTCAGCCCTCTCCCACTTCACCCATCCTGCCCCTTCCACTTTAAACTCCTACAGGCCTTGGCTTGCTACCCTTCCAACTAGAATCGCCACCATCACGAAAATCTCTTTCCAAGCAACGCTTTATACCATTTGGAAAGAAAGAAACACATGACTCCACAATGCCAGCAACATACCTCCTTTATCACTAGTCCAGGAGATTTCGCGTTTAATGTGCAACAAGGTTTACCTCATGAATGGATTAGATGAGTTTAACAATTGCAAATTAGACGAGCAACCTTACCTACAACTTTGGCTCCAATACTTCCACAACTAGCGTCCAGAGATTACCACTACCTTACCTATTTATTGTTTCTTATGTAATTGATTCTTTTTTATGTGTTTTTTTATTATCATTATAACTGATTTCTTTTGTTGTGCTTTTTATTAAAGTTTTATCCTTTTTTTAGTAATAAATTTTAAGCCATTGCTAAAAAAAAAAAAACTTTCATTTATGTAAAACATAAATGTGGTGACAAAAACTCAAGAAACATAGCAGAACTTTTTTTGGTAAAAACATAATAGAACTTTGACCATAATATATTATAGATAGTATTTTACAATATATTTTTAAGGGAAAGAAAGTTGATTAAAGTTTTGCCTTATTTTTTTCATTTTTATTTATTATTAATAACTTGTTTTCCATATCATTGATTCTCGCCCCTCCTTACCAACTCTGTCTAGCTCTCTATATCTTTTGTTCTTCTTTTCTCTCTCTCTTTCTCTCTCTTCTTCTAATTGTTCTTTTCCTTTTTGTGTTTTAACTCTGCTCGATTGCTCATAAGAAACACATTTTTGAAAGAAGAAGAAGAGACGACGTTAGAAGCAAAAAAAAAAAAAAAAACGTTCTCAAGACACCTAAGAATTCTTATCTCTGCGTTTTTGTTTTTTTTTCCTCCATTCTATCTGAAGAGAACAAAGGCTTGATGTAACAGTCACAATATCCACAGATACAGGAACCCACAACTTTCTCACTTTTTTTGGTTCTTACCCTTTGACCTCAGTTTTGAGTCTAGTTCATGTAACGGCTCCTTGATCTTACTTAATCACAACAAATCCTTCATTTGGAGAAACAAATCTAGGGGGTTTGTTCAAGATTCAGTCAAGAAACAAAAATCCCCAAACTTTCTTTCCTCTGTTCCCTTTGTACCTAACTCTGGTCTTCTTCTTCTCTTAAAAGATGTTGATGAGCCCAACTTGGAAGAGTTTGTGGTTCTTTTTTATCACTATTGGAATCTTAGGACAAAGCCTCCCATGTGTTCTGTCTAGCCCACATCGTATCTTGTTGGATACAGATGTCGACACAGACGATTTCTTCGCTCTACTCTATCTCTTGAAGCTCAACAAATCAGAGTTCAATCTAGTTGTAAGCCTTCATCTCTCTGTTTTTTCAACTACTATTTTAAGTTTTTGTTAATGCTCTGTTTTGTTTTGTTTTTTTTATTAAACAGGGGGTCACATTGAGTGCAAATGCGTGGACCAACGCAGGACACGGAGTGAATCAAGTATACGATATTTTGCACATGATGGGTCGTGATGATATCGCCGTCGGTGTTGGTGGTGAAGGTGGGATTCACGATGACGGTACCATTCACTCCGACGTCGGTGGTTATTTTCCGATCATCGAACAGGTGCTCTTCTTTCAAAATTATTGAATATATATATATATATATATAGTTTTTACAATGTGAACAAACACGTGTGTGTTAGGGGATGACAACAACAGGAGGATGTAGATACCGACAAGCCATTCCTAAAGGTTCAGGAGGCATACTCGACATTGACTCCAATTATGGATTCCGTAAACAATTTCTTCCTCAGGTACTTTTTCTTATTTACTCGCTCTAGATTTACTACACTTACAAAACGTTGTGAGTGCGTGATGACCCTTGATTGATAGTAAAATTGTGGGAGACATATTTCATCCGAGAGGTACATTAAATGGGAACTCAATGATGAAGTTTTGTGTCTTTGTCTCAAGTTTTTATGAAGTCAATGAAATCCGCAAGACATAGATGATTAAAAAAAAAATGTGGACTTAACGTTTGTTGTTAAAGGAATCTTTAAGTGTGAAGATAGAAAAAAATATTAATTATTTATATTAATAGAAATTTTGAGAAATACCACTTCCAACTTCTCTTGTGAAGTAATCTTATTTTAGTGCAATGTGGTAATACCTACATTATGTAGGAATTTGGTTAATTGGCCAATTAATTGCGCATTCTACTAAAAATTATGTGGCGTTAGAGAGACTTTAAGAGTTTTTGCATATCATTTATTCTTTATTTACGAATACAAATTATTGAAAAATCCAATTTGTTAGCTTTTAAACAAAAGGTAGTGTAAAAATTGATGTCAATTGAATAATTGTTGATGTCATATGTTACCTGGGAGCAGAAAACAAAAATGTATTCATTTAAAAAAATGCCACTTGAAATACACTTTTTTGAAAATATAACTTTTAAAATATATTCAAATTTGAAATATTTTCAAAACTATCATCATATACTAAAGATATTTTTGACAAATTTATTAGGGTTTAGTTTTTAGAATAATTATAGGATTTAGGACTGGCTTAGGATTTTTAGGATAAGATTTAGGGTTAGAATTTAAGATTTAATAACTATTAGAATTTAATTTTTAGGTTTTAAGATTGAGATTTTAAGAATTAAGGGTTTCTTATAATTGAAAAAAAAATTGGGGTGTAAAACCCTTAAATACTTTATAGTATAAAATGGTATGGTTGAAAATTTATTGTTTCCAATAATGTTTTTAAGAAATTGTATAACCAAAGTGGTATTTTAAAAATGGTATAACAAAAAGTGGTAAAAATTGTAATACGAAACACTCATCTAAAGTATCAACTACAGCTCTAAAACTAAGCTAATATTAATTGCAACCAGCATTTTATAAATAGCTTAGCTTTGTGGTTGCCGAAAAGAAAAGGAAGGGTTGAATGTGGTGGATCGTTTCGTGGTAGAATGATCCGAGTGGTTGTGGATTCCATTACAAGTACCACCTGACTTGTACATCCAAACACTTGTAGACCTCCAATAGTTTCAACTTTCAACTTTACTAGTGACCTATATAATTGTAGTTGTAGGTATATTCTTTGCCAACTTCAGAAATAGCACTTATTTTGGGGTGTGTTTCCCTTTTGCTGTTTCCTATATTGAATAGTCAAACAAAAGAATCATTTATGTCAACTTTAAACAAAAAAGGTGCTAACCTGAGTGCTCTTTTTTGTTAATAAAATTTGTGGGAAAACAGGGGAATAGAAGGTACAGTCCTCTGCGGCAACCAACGGCACAAAAAGTAATTACCGACAAAGTTTCGGAAGGACCAATCACCGTATTCCTCATCGGATCTCACACAAATTTCGCCCTCTTCATGATGTCAAATCCTCACTTGAAACACAACATTCAACACATCTACGTCATGGGCGGTGGTGTACGATCGCGTAACCCCACCGGCTGCTGTCCGGTTAACTCCACGGCGGCTCAATGTACACCTCGACAGTGTGGAAACAGAGGAAACTTGTTTACTGATTATACAAGTAATCCTTACGCTGAATTCAACATGTTCGCTGATCCTTTCGCTGCTTATCAGGTTCCTTCATTCTTCTTCTTTTTTTTTTTAAACTGAGGAACCATTAAATATTCATAGGATGTGTCCATTACAGGTTTTTCATTCAGGTGTTCCACTGACCCTGGTTCCTCTAGATGCAACCAACACTATACCTATCAACCGGAAGTTTTTTGAGGCATTCGAGCATAACCAAAGAACATACGAAGCTCAATATGTTTTCTTATCCCTAAAAATCGCTAGAGACACTTGGTTCGACGATGAATTCTACAAGGTAAATTACTAGCATTTAATTTATAAATCCATTTTCCAAACTAGTAAACTTAAGAATGTTCAGAAACGTTTTATTTTTTTTCTTCTTCTCCAGAGCTACTTTATGTGGGATTCTTTCACGGCTGGTGTTGCAGTGTCAATCATGAGAAACTCTGTTAAAAAGAACAACACGCATGGCAAGAATGATTTCGCGGAAATGGAGTATATGAACATAACCATCGTTACTTCAAACAAACCTTACGGAAAATCCGACGGCTCGAATCCATTCTTTGATAACCGAACAACTCCAAAGTTTAACTTATCTCTTGGAGGAGTTCACAGTGGTCATGTTCAGAGGGATTTGCGAGATCCGATCTGTATACCAAAAACTGGAAAAGGAAGGTGTAAGGTTTGTGTTTACTTCATTATATTTACCCTTTTCTGTGTTTTTTGATGAACAATAGAATCTAATCTCCTTAAATGGTTAAAATTATTAGGATGGATATACACAAGAAATCTCTGGACCTGATTCAGTTCGTGTTCTCGTCGCCACACGAGCTAAACCAAACGTTAACATCGAAAGTAGACTTGACAGAGAGTTCTACGTTGATTTCTTGGAAGTAAGTTTTTATATTCACAGACCAATTTAACTCATTTTAAATGCCACAAATTATATAAAAGAGTTACTTATTACATAATGAACAGGTTTTGAATAGACTTGAAGAAACGGCGAGATATAACTTTTCATCTCAGTTTCCATACTACAGAGAAGAATTCTTCAAACCAAATCTTAATAAAACGAAGCTCGGAAAGCCTGTTGTTTTCGATATGGACATGAGCACCGGAGATTTCCTCTCTCTATTCTATCTCCTTAAAGTTCCGGTGGAGAAAATTGATTTGAAGGTATGTTTTTACAGACATGATAGTTTCTTGTTTGACAAGTATCCATGTGAACTGAAAAGTAACCCTATATAACGTTTGCTTGTCTTACAAGTAACTCATTGAGTCTTCTTTCTGCTTCAATGTCTAACACCTACCTGTTCTGGACTCCCCAGGCCATTATCGTGAGCCCAACCGGTTGGGCTAATGCAGCAACAATCGATGTGGTGTATGATTTGCTTCATATGATGGGTCGTGATGACATTCCCATTGGTCTTGGAGACATGTTCGCGTTGAACCAATCTGACCCTATTTTTCCACCAGTTGGAGATTGCAAGTACGTCAAAGCAGTCCCACAAGGCTGTGGTGGATTTCTTGATTCCGACACTCTTTACGGTTTTGCTCGTGACCTTCCGAGAAGCCCTCGCAGGTAAATATGTAAATATCAAATTCATTTCTTATCAGACCAATGGCAGTTAATTAATTATATCAGATTGTCATTTTCTTACCTAGTTGTGAAATTTTGTAAAAATATACTAATATTGTCATATTTACGCAGATACACTGCAGAGAACTCGATGGCACATGGAGCTCCAAGGGACACTGACCGGCCTGAACTTAGACAACCTTTGCCACTTGAAGTGTGGAAAAATTTGACCAAATCTGTTGATGGAGTGTCTAAGATCACTGTACTTACCAGCGGGCCATTGACTAACTTAGCCAGGATCATCTCATATAAGAACTTAACCTCACTAATTAAGGTGAAAACTTTTTGTTATAATTAAGATAACCAAGATTCAGAATCGTTAACTAAAATGGTTTCTTATGTGAACTGCAGGAAGTTTACATTGTGGGTGGACATATAAGTCATGAGAAATCAGACAAAGGGAACGTATTCTCGGTTCCTTCGAATGCATACGCCGAGTTCAATATGTTTTTTGACCCTTTAGCAGCTAAGACTGTTCTCGAATCCGGTCTAAACATCACACTCATTCCTTTAGCAACCCAACGCAAGTCGAGTTCTTTCCAAACATTGCTTGATAGACTCTACTCTTCGGCCAAAACACCGGAAGCGCGGTTTGCGAAACGGCTGCTTGCTAGATTGCAAGCTCTTCATCAGAAACACAGAAGATACCAGCACATGGTAAAACCCTTTCTCCTTCCGTAATTGCCGTTTAGCATTTTTGCATTTACATTTACAATTTAGGAATTAATTTTTAATTAAAAACACTATAATAATTTATAAAAATGCAAAGCAGTCAAGGAGAAAATCACTAGAATTATGTAAACGCAAAAGATAAGTAAGACCTTCGTTTGGTTTTCAAATTAAGCGTAAATTGTGATTGCAGGATGTGTTCTTAGGAGAAATTCTTGGAGCAATTTTCTTGGGAGGCAATCAGACTTCATTGAAGCCGAAACTGCAAGATGAGCAGATAAGAGTAATCGCAGAAGGGGACGAATCGAAAGATGGTCAGATATTAATCGATAATCTGCATGGAAAACGAGTAAAGATACTTGAAAGCGTCGATGCGAAAGGCTGCTATGAGAGTTTCACTACAAACATCAATGACAAGATACAAACTGCAGTCATAGGAAGCTTTGAAGAACAGAAAAAGAAATGGAACCGGCCACCATATTGACAACAAGAACAACAGAAGTGCTTAAAGATTTTATATAATTTTGTATGCTTACAAATTACTCTCTTCCAGAAACTGTTTAGAAGCTTAAATGCTTGATTAGAGAGCAACTCCAATTAGTACAAAGTTCTGTTATGGGTATGATTTTGATATATGTGTATAGAACTTTTGAGTTCAATAACTGATCAACCACAAAAACTACTCCGAGGTATATCACAAAAGAATCCCCAACAAACAAAACCTTTTGGCAAAAGTTAAAAATCAACAAACAAAAACTTGGAGGCATAAGACGAAAGAAGAGACGATTAATAAAGTTCCTGTTTTCCTTGAACATAAAATTGGCTTTAACATTGAAATAATAGTTACATAGGAAGAATAACCATCATTTAGTGATAGATTATCTGGCATTAACACATGCTTAGAAGTAGATTTTTTTAAGTTGGAAATGGGCGCTTGAGTCTTCACTATTCTAATGTGACCTTTGCATCTACTGCCATGGATACAGTGAAAGCTTTGCGGACCCTTCTTGCCTGGCCTTCTCTTAAAGGTTTTGTACATTGATAAGCCACTAAGGCAGTACATTCGAAGAGGAAGAAGGGAACAAAGGAAGGATGCATAAAAGGCAAGAAGTAATGACGTGAAGGAGAAAGATCATTAAGGAAGGTTGTTAGTCGGTTTTGGATACTTTGGGTTTAGGGTTTTTATGAATCATCTCTGAAGTTTTCTGGTTTTCTTGTGAAAGAGAGTTGTTCTCTGTTTACAACGTTATTCTGTTCTGTTTCTTAATTCATAAAAGAGAGTTTTACAGTACTAAGTTCTATCAATTGGTGCGGTGAGCGAGGCTTCAAGATGCCAGTTAATACAAGAGCTTCGGATTTTGACAATGGCTTGACGGCTAGGTTCGGGGAGTATGATGCAAAGGTTGATCAGGTGGCGACGGAGTTACAAGACGTGAAGAAGGAGACGAACGAGAGGTTGCAGGAAACCTCGGACCGTCTCACTTCGATGAGTTCTCAGCTCGCCGAGGTGATTAAGCTTCTCAACGGCAACGCCCAGGAGCCACCCCCCACGCCACCCCCGGAAGCCAGCGGCAAGTCCTCGCCTAATCCAGAGGCCCACACACAGTTCTCTGTCAAACCTCAGCCATCACCGACCGGACCTTCTCTCGGTTCAGTTATGGAGAGTAGAGACACCTTGCTTAAGAAGGTGGAGATGCATGTTTTCGAAGGAATCGACGCGTATGGTTGGTTGAACACGGTCCAGCGTTTCTTCGACTTGGGTAAATACACGGACGGGAAAAAGTTAGATTTTGTAGCTTTGAGTTTAACGGGACGCGTTCTCAGTTGGTGCAATTGGGAAATCAGGCGAGTTCCGTTCCCCACGTGGAGTTTCTTTAAGGAGAAACTACTTCTGCGTTTTGGGAGGTATAAAACATTATCCCCTCGTGATCGCTTGTTTCGTCTACGACACACGGGGAACCTTGAAGATTATGTGCATGAATTTGAAGATCTTTCTTCGCAGATCAATGACTTGGCCGATGAAAGTCTGATCTCTATTTTTAAGAAGGGATTAAAACCAGAATTATTGGCTTTGGTAGGGATGCTTAAACCATTCGGTTTAACAGCTTTGATTGCGACTGCTTTGGAGATGGAGGATAACGTCATTACCCGTATGGTTGATGGAGCAATTTTACGGGAAGAGCAACTAGACCAGGGTCCTGTGGCGACACAATTTCGGACCAAGAGCTTACCTTCTCCTGGTGGTTCTTGGCGCAAATAGCCTTCACATGGAGCTCCTCCTCGTGCTACATGTTCTTCTCAAGCTCGGACCTCTTCTAGTTCGGCCTCCTCTTATTCCAAAGGGCGGCGGAACTTATCTCAGGCTGAATATGAAGATCGCAAGTTGAAGGGTTTATGTTACAAATGCGATGATAAGTTTGGTCCGGGACATGTATGTCGCAACAAGGAATTGCAAGTGATGTTAGTTGTGGATGGCTATGAGTTGGAACTATCTTCCCAAGATGGAGATGAGCTTGAGGAGGAGATCCTACTACAACCAAAACTCGCGCAACTCTCTTTCAATGCCTTTTTGGGAGTAGATTCTCCGACTACCACCAAGCTTCGAGGTATGCTCGGAAAGACAGAGATCGTTATCATGTTAGACAGTGGAGCCATGCATAATTTCATTACTCCCACCTTGGTGAATAAGGCGAAACCGAAGCCTCGGTTCTTGTCCCAGTGTAAAGTTTTGCTGGGTAATGGCTTAGTGGTTAAGGGCATGGGCCTACGTAAACGGGTCCAGTTTTTTGTCATGACGTTGGGTTTCGAAACAGACATTCTATCTTTGGAACTGGGCAGTGCGGACATGATCTTAGGGATTCAATGGCTTCGCACGTTGGGTAAATGTTTAATCTTAAATACTTGATTAGAGAGCAACTCCAATTAGTACAAAGTTCTGTTATGGGTATGATTTTGATATATGTGTATAGAACTATTGAGTTCAATAACTGATCAACCACAACAACTACTCCGAGTTATATCACAAAAGAATCCCCAACAAATAAAAACTTTTGGCAAAAGTTGAAAATCAACAAACAAAAATTTGGAGGCATAAGACGAAAGAAGAGACGATTAATAAAGTTCATGTTTTCCTTGAACATTAAATGGGCTTTAACATTGAAATAATAGTTACATAGGAAGAATAACCATAATTTAGTGATAGATTATCTGGCATTAGCACATGCTTAGAAGTAGATTTTTTTTATTGGGAATGGCCGCTTGAGTCTTCACTATTCTAACGTGACCTTTGCATCTACTGCCATGGATACAGTGAAAGCTTTGCAGACCCCCCTTGCCTGGCCTGCTCTTAAAGGTTATGTACATCCACTAGTTTAAATTACACAACAACAAATCGGGTGAGATCTTTGTTTTGAGAATAAGAAAGTGAACCAAGGAGTGTTTAAACTGGCGTGTGGTGTGGTGGAGGATTTAAGATTGAGTTCTTATGTGGCTAGGGGTGCTCCAAACTGGTTAAGGGAGACTCTCCAAGCTGATCGAACGGCTGCTGGTGTGTAGTCGGGAAGTTTTTTTATTATTATTGTTAGTTTTATGTTATGATCGTTATGATCTTAGTTTTATTTCGTTTGGTGAGAGAAAATAGGACATTCTCAATCATACACTAACTCGATTCAACTCACATCTTTCTCGAATCACTCATTTGCTTTGAATACGAAAAAAACGAAAACAAGAATAAGAGGTTTTTGTTGATCGAGAGTTTCCTTCACAATGTGTGAAGACTAGTCTCTGGGGATGAGGGAAAACAGTCCCTCGACCAATCCACTATAAATCAACAAGATTACAAGTGGTCTTTCACAAGAGATTATACTCACAACATCTCGGTTAATAACATAACACGAGACTTAAGAACATGAAATAAGAAGAAGAAGTGAGGAGAGGAAACCCAAAATCAAGAGAAGAATCAAGCTTCTCTCATTGTTAAGTATGTAGACCCTCTTTCCCAAATAGAGTCTGTCACTTTTCCCTTTATTCTTAAACCTTCTTGTTTAGAGTGTTTGGTACACTTAAACCAAAACCATTTCTTCTTCATTATTGTTGACTGCAACTTGAATTATAGACCAATAGCCAACAATTTCCACCTTGATTCAAGCTTGAAATCTGACTTTGTGAGTTGCTCTTAGAACCTTTGAAACCCAGCTCTAATTTTACCTTTTCCAATCTCTAGTACTTGCATAAGTGACCCTTATACAACACCAACCACTCAACATGCTTAAACTCCATAAACATGATTTGCCACCAATGAACCCGACACTGTCTTAATGCACTCTAGCTGTGAAAATCACATTGCCATTCCCGAGCCATCAATATTTCCATGTCGATCTGATTTATAAATCCAGCTTCCACACATTCTTGTGTCTATCTCAACTCCCATTGACCATCTCTTGAAACCTTCATAGTGTGAACCTGAGATAACTACCTATCAAACATTGTTGACAAGTTTAATACACACCTCAAACCTGTTTAATTTGGCACAAGTCTCATAAGCTTTATCTTAGATAAGCTTAAGAGCTTTCTTCCAGTTACACAACCTCATATAATGACATATGCCAATGTCATGGCACTTCTTTCAGCAATTGAAATATCAACCACTCTGGATAAATCTGATTCCTTGTTAGCCTTTCAATTCCAACTAATATGCACTGAGACAAAAACCAAACCTTTGCTTGAATCAAATTTTCAGAAAACATAATCACTTTTGCTTCCGAAAACCAGAAACCCTTTGATTCACCTTTGTAAACAATTTGAACAGCCTCTTAACACTACAAGAAAACACGCCGTTTGCGAGGGAAATTTGCGACGCCGGGTTTCCCTCGCAAATCTGCGTCGCTTTTGCTTCGAATTTGCGTGTAATCCCAAACATCATCGCACTATCGTCGCAAATCCGC
>OVAP01003457.1:0-16623 GCA_900406295.1 Aurinia saxatilis
TTCAAATCAAATAGTTTCTTTGATAAAAACACAGAAAAATCATATTGAAAAGCGGTAAAATATCATCACTATCAAATCGCCTAGACTTAGCTTTGTTTGTCCTCGAACAAACATATGCTAAGAAGGGAAATAAGTTTGAAAAGTTAGGAACTCGCTTACTTGTACCACAACTTAGAGACACAACTTCGTGATGGTCATCTCGACAATCCTGCCAAAAGTTCTCGTCTCATACTCCCACCACAACTCTCCCAACTGGTCCAGCAGGAATCTCTACCTGCAAAGACCCTAAAGGTATAGAAATTCCGAGTCTCTACATTCATATATTTTTGCGTGAACTTTTTTACTCGAAATATCATCTAGGTAAAACAGGCTAGGTGTGTAATGAGAGGGGGCTAATATTTAGAGGTGAGGCTAGTGTGTTTACGGCTTACCGTCCTCAAGAGAAATGCGATATGTTTGCAAAAAAGCAAGAGAGATCGGACCGTTTGATGGAAAAATTTCCCAATCACTCTCTCCTTAGTTCGGCTTGTTCCTCCCCCAGACTTAGATTCTTCAGAGGAATCTAAAGTCTTCTTGAACCTCCTCGTACTCCTTTAAACGTTTTCCACCTTTCTTCATTTTGATCCCTGATTTCCCTGGCCTTTTTGCTAGAAGATGGATCATAAAGCTTCTAATTTTTTTTTTTTTTTTTTACAATGAAGCTTTCACCATAAGGAGCAAGGCACGAATTTTACCTTGATTTTGATGAAATGTTACCAGGGAAATCAGCCTTGACACCTTTCCGTTGAATCTCCATGCATGTATTAAGAGCGTAACATGCTTTTTCGCCAGTCTTCATGAATGATTGGAAAACTGCGTTCGTCTCATCTCTCCGACCATTTTACATAGATTGCATTATAAACAAGAAAGAAAAAGAGACTACATGAAGTTTTAAAAGAGGTTAGGTTTATGGGTGTGGTAGCAACTTAAGATAAGTTGACCATTCGGGATCATCAAGAGAGTGGTAAAGTGGATAAGAAGTCCTGAATGGATTTGTTTTCCCTAGTCTAATACCTCAAGCAAGAAAGATTTAAATTCCGGTTTAGGCCCAAATAAAATAGAGTCAGAAATCAGAATTATTAAAGTACGTGCAAACCGAGATGTGCTGGGGAAGCTTGAGTATGAGTTTTCTGAGATAAGTGCCTCGGAGCAGTCTTGTAAAAATGGTCACTAGGCCGTTGTTCCAGTTATGAGTAAGATCCTAGTTCCAGACCTGGATTGACTCAATAAAACGTTTTTGACTCAATAAATTTTTTAAAATGGGTGTAAAAGTACGTCAAAAGAAACAAACGAGTTAGATAACGAGGAATACCCCCAGACTTGAATAACATCGTCCCCGATGTTGACAAGCTGTGAGAGCAAAATGAGAATTGAAATAGATTGAAATAGAGATGGAAAATGGTTACCTCGTTATCCTCAAGTGTATCGAGTGACCTTCTTTGTCTTATTGGAATTGAAAGGACTTTACAGGAATAAGAGAGGATTTTTGCCGGACACATCAGTATATCATCATCTGCCATGTTGAAATGAGGAAGTGTTCATCTCCCTGGATCTTCATCGATCGATGCAGCCATCAAGCGATCGAATCACAACGTGGCCTCTCGATTAATGTTGAAGCATGCAGCATTCTCCTAGATCACCAGTTGATTCGAATCAGTGGCCTCTGGATTTCCATGGAAAAAGTAAAAATGAGCTTGTGAACTGCAGATGATCGATCAATTGCTGTTTAAGGCGATCGATCGATTCTTCATCCTCTTGGTTGAATCCATGTATCCTACTTCCTGAGACACGAACAAATGCATTAAAAGTAAACTTAATCTAAGACATGTGGGGGTCAAATATCCCCACATGTGGGGGTCAAATATCCCCACATGTCAAACTGATAGTTGACTCAAAGTGACTTAGCATTTTACATACGCTCTACGGTAACCGGGAAGTCGTAACATGGATCCGAGCATGACTTTGCGACTGCCGATATCTATATGCGTGAATTCCTCGAGTTGAATTTAGTAATGGTGAAGGTGAGATCGACAATCCGCTATGTGCGAGGTCAAGAGAATGACCTCGCCATTTGACGAACCCATGAGTGCGAAGTTATGAAAATGACCTCGTCATTGTATGAACTCTTGAGTGTAAAGTCATGAAATTGACCTCGTCATTGCACGTAACTATAAATGCGAGGTCAGGCCATGACTTCACCGTTGCTTGAACATGTGAGCGCGAGGAGATGGGTGAGGACGTCTTACGTTGCCATTCAACTCTCTTTTGGGCCAAAACGCGGAGTCAGCGCAAAACGCAAGTTCACATGTCTATGAACCGAACAAATCAGAAAGCCCAAGATAGAGAAGGACGGCGAGTCAAGCCCAAGAGAAAAAGGAAAGCGGAGAAGAAAGGAAATACGAGAAGATCTAGGAAGATTTAACCTATCGACAAGTCGGCATAATCTTGTATATATATCTTACTAGGTTGAACTTGTTAGGTCATCTCTTTCTGGCTTAAGAACCCTATAAACTTAACGCTATGAAAGAAGTTTTCATACAATATCAATAAAGCAAATCTCATGCTAGATACTTCGTGTTTGTGCTAAGCTCTTTGTTTCAAGTTCCTCAATCCGAAACCTCGAACAAATAGTGATTGTGTGATTTTACCCACACAATTTTGCGCCGACTGTGGGGACCTCGATAAATTTTCTCACAAACTGAAACCCTAGCAAAAGATAATGTCCGGCGAACAGCAAAACCCTCCCGAAGGACCCCAGCCAAAAACCCCGCACCGTTCACCATCACGCGAGCCGTAACCGATGGCCAGGGAGTAGAGCGTGTCGAGATGAACTCAGAAGTAGTCGCGGCCACCTTGGCCGACCTCGCGCAGAGAGCTGCCTAGAAGGAGATGAAAAACCTTGGCATCCTAAGTCAGCTAAACACGATCCCTACCCAGCTGGCCTCTAGACGAAAACTGCCGAGAAAAGTTCCAACTAACGCTCGAAGCTCTCTCAATTTTTATGACGACTACCAGACACCTTCCAATACTTTCAGGATCCCAGATCCCACTTGTCTTCCTCCTCCACCTTCAAGATGAGGAGTTTCGACGCCTAGCAGGACAATCGTTAACCGTGAGCCAGCTAAGAATACAGACGAGGAGGCTAGGAAGGAAGCCGAGGGTGATGCGTCCACTGGTCCTAATGACGAGCAAGCCCCCGATCCCGAGAACGGCGCGAACAGAATAGAGGTTTCTGACGACGATCACGATCCTTATAAGGAAACCGAGCGTCGCAATCTCCGCGCCGAGCTCAAAGAAATGCGAGCCATGATCGCTAGAACTAATGACGGTTTAAAGCGGTTCAAAATCAGGTTCACCAAGCGACTTCTTCGGCTCCCGCAATCGATCGGATGTTAGAAGAGGCGAGGAGAACTCCCTTCACTCCAACTATTACAACGGTGAATATACCTGATCCTGCGAAGATGAAGATCCCGATCTTCAAGGGGTTCGCCGACTCTGAAGCTCATCTTGTTGCGTTCCATGTAGCCATGAACATGGCAAAATTCCCATCGGGGCAGAGGGATGCCGGCCTTTGTCTCTTTTTCGCCGAACACTTGGACGGAGCAGCACTCCGCTGGTTCATAAAATTGGAACCATATTCAGTGGATAACTTCGACACCCTCCAGAGCAAGTTCCAGGTGTAGTACGTGATACTGGCAGGAACCGAGCCGACCGGGAAGGATCTGTGGAACATCCGACAAGTACAGAACGAATCACTCTGCGACTTCATAGTCAGATTCAAGTCTACCTTGACACTGATCGATGGTATGGACGACGAAGCCACGCTTGAAACCCTAAAACAGGCATTGCTATTAACTGGCAAATTTCGCCGATCTCTGGCGAAACGACCAGTCGTCACCATCTAAGAAGCCCTTCAGCGAGCTGTCGGATACGTAGCCGACGAAGAAGAGATGCTGACTCTCCAAACAAAGCAAGGACGGTCGACGAGCCGACCAGCGTCTTCTGCACCGCAACAATCTACGCGAACAAAGACTGCCACCGACCGCTACATCAGCCATGAAGGATCGTCTCAGGGTGGCTCCCACAACTACCTCGTGGATCATCCCGAGGACGATGAATGCTATTACACCGAGGAAACCCCTGAAAGGAGCCAAGGACGACGTAGAGGCCGTGGTGGAGGTCGAACATGGGGCCGAGGACGAGGACGTTCAAACCAGTGGCTCCTCCAGAACGCCTAAGACGAAAACGCCTTCAGCGACCATCACCGGAACAAGGGGCATAGCACCGCCAATTGCAAGGTCTTGGGAGCCCTCTTGGCCAAGTGTTTTGCCGAGGGAAAACCGGGAGGCTTCAGTGTTAAGGATTTCCCAGGACCAAAGAAGGATGATGCCCGACTAGCTCCACAGCAGAACGACGCAGCTAAACGCGATAGAGGAGAGGAAGGTGACCAGCAGCGAGGCCCTCGACCTCAAATTAATATGATCTTGGGCGGACCACAGTACTGTTTTGATACGGTATCTTCCATCAAAGCATTCCAGCGACAGCCGACTCCGTCCACAGAGCAATGGCCGACCGCGACATCCCCGACCATAGCATGTCATTCACCCTCATAACGACCCCTTGGAGATTGAACTCCTCGTCAATGATTTCGAGGTGGCATGAATCTTGATCGATATAGGAAGCACGGTGGACGTGATCTTCCGGGAAACCCTCTGAAGAATGAACATCCCTCTCACTGAGGTGATTCCAAGTCCCAAGCCATTGACGGGATTCTCTGGCGAAACGACAATGATGCTAGGAATGATTAAGCTCCTAGTTCAGGTTTTGGGCGTGACCAAGTCGTGGATTTCTCAGTCGCCGACCACCTAGCCATCTACAACATCGTACTCGGTAGACCATGGCTAAACGCGATGAGAATCGTTCCTTCTCCTTACCACCTGTGCGTGAAGTTCCCAACACCGATGGGGATTGAGAAGTTTCGTGGAAGCCAACAAGAATCCAGGGTCTGCCTCTTGACCGAGCACAAACTCAGATCCTCTGTGACCGACCGAAGACCAGTGGCCGAGGCAAAAAAGAGTCGCGCCGATCATGACGATGACAAACAACTGTCAAAGGTCTTATAGCAATTACAGCTCACGGAGTCTCCCAAAGGGCCGACAAACGGAGACTCCGTATTATCAGTGCCGATCGACGACGAGCACCAAGAGCACCACGTGGAAATCGGCAGTCAGCTTCATGATCCCCTTCGATTAGAGATCATCAGACTACTCAAACGGAACGTGAGCATGTTTTCCTGGACTGCTGAGGATTTGCCCGACATCAGTATGGAAACTGCATGTCACGAATTGAATGTCGATCCCTCTTTCAAGCCGGTCAAGCAAAAAAGACGTAAGCTAGGTGATGAACGAGCTGCAGCGGTCAACGCCGAAGTTGATCGCCTACTTAAAGTCAGATCCATCATGGAATCTAATTACCCAGATTGGATCGCGAACCCGGTGGTCGTTAAAAAGAAGAATGGAAAGTGAAGAGTGTGCGTAGACTTTACCGACCTAAACAAGGCGTGTCCCAAAGGCAGCTTTCCACTTCGGCACATCGATCGACTCGTAGAGGCTACGGCTGGAAACGAGCTACTAAGCTTCATGGACGCATTTTCTGGGTATAATTAGATCTTCATGCATCCCGATGACCGCGATAAAACGACGTTCATTACAGATCGAGGCACCTACTGCTATAGAGTTATGCCATTCAAACTGAAAAATGCTGGAGCTACGTACCAACAGTTACTCCACAGAATGTTTGCCAAACAACTCGGCAAGACTATGAAGTCTACATCGACGACATGCTGGTCAAATCCATGAAGGCCGAGGACCATGTCCTGCACTTAGCTGAGTGTTTCCAAGAGCTCAATTCCTACAACATGAAGCTCAATTCAGCAAAGTGTCGGTTCAGAGTAAAATCAGGAGAATTCCTCGGCTACCTTGTCACCAAGCGGGGAATCGAGGCAAACCCTAAGCAGATTGAGGCTATCGAATCCATGTAATCGCCGACGAAGGCAAAGCTTATCCAACGGCTCACTGGACGAGTAGCTTCCCTCAACCGATTCATTACGCGATCAACAGATAAGTGCCTACCCTTTTACAAGACTCTTCGCGATACAAAGATTATAGTGTGGGCTGATCAGTGCGAGGTTGCCTTTCAACAGCTAAAGCAATATCTCAAGACTCCTCTAATCCTCTCAAAACCTGTGGACGGAGAGCCCATGTTTTTATACATCGTTGTTTATGTTGCCGCAGTCAGTAGCACTCTGATAAGAGAGGAGGGTAACAAGCAGAGAGCAGTCTTCTATGTCAGTCAATCTCTGACGGGCGCTCAAGCACGTTACCCACTAATGAAGAAGTTGGCACTCGCAGTTGTTATTTCGGCTCGTAAACTACGCTCATATTTCTAGTCTCATGCAATCGTCGTTCTTAACACATATCCCTTAAGTGCGATCCTACACAGTCGAACTCAGCGAGTACGACATCGACTACAGACCGCGTACCGCAGCCAAAGCTCAGGTCCTTGCTTACATGGTCTTGGGCGACTTCGCTGAGGAGGTAAGCGACAACGCATTCCCGGAGGACTGAACTTCTCTAATAGAGGGGTCAAATATTCCCTCAGCTCAGACTGTCAAGCCCATCGACACACCCTTAACTCCCGGAGAAACATCAAGAACTGATTAAGCGCCCGTCCTGGACCCTTCACTCAGATGCATCATCCTCCCAACAAGGAGCGGGAATCGGGATATATGTCACTGCTCCAAACGGAAAGATCATTGAGCAGTCTTTCTGACTCAATTTTGAGGCGTCGAACAACGAATCGGAATACGAAGCCCTTATTGCGGGGCTTCGTTTAGCTCGCGGAATGGAGATCCGACGCCTACATGCGTTCTGCGACTCTCAGCTCGTCGTTAATAAGTTCCATGGGGATTATTCGACGCGTGATGAACGAATGGAGGCTTATCTGAGAATCGTCCGCGACCTCGCATCATCCTTCGACGAATTCATGCTTACCCGGATCCCACGATATGAGAATTCGTCAGCTGATGCAGTAGCAGCTCTCGGCTCGACGTCAATATCTGATTTTGGTCGAGTGATCCCGGTAGAGCTCCTCGAAACTCCGAGCATACAAGCAACCCACCAGGTGGCATTGATAAACCCTCTCCAGAAGAAGCTGATCCCATACCAATGGAAATCGTCCAACTGGAAAACCTTCCTGTTACTTACGGATGTGACGTGCAATGGATCAACAAACTTAAATATTTCATCACGGATGGCGCGCCCCCTTCGGACAAGTGGGCAGCACGTAAACTCAAGGCCCTGGCCGCGCGATATTCTATCACAAGAGGACACCTCTTCAAATGGGCCTCCTCCGGACCGCTCCTCCGTTGCATCGAAGGAGAAGCAACTCGTCGCGTCATGCAGGAAGCTCACGATGGGTCGTGCGGCAACCATTATGGTGGTCGATGTCTGGCCTTAAAAATCAAGACCCATGGATTTTTCTGGCCGACGATGCTTAACGATTGCGAGCAGTATGCCGCTAGGTGCGAAAAATGTCAGAGACATGCCCCGATGATACATCAGCCAGCTGAACTACTATATTCGGTGTCGTTGGTCCTATGCCTAATTCCAAGACCAAGAAACTCCTCCTTGTCTTAACGAATTATTTTTCTAAGTGGGTCGAGGCCGAATCTTACGCTAGCATTAAAGATGCTCAAGTAAAACACATTGTCTGGAAGTTCATCATCTGTAGACATGGTATCCCGCATGAGATCGTGGCGGACAACTGATCACAATATATATCCGCATGATTCGGAGGTTTTCTGCAAGAAATGGAAAATCCGTCTTACAAAATCAACTCCTCGCTATCCACAAGGTAACAACCAAGCTGAAGCAATCAACAAGACGATCGTTGATGGACTTAAAAAGAGATTGGAAGCTAAGAAAGGCAAGTGAGCTGAAGAGTTAGACGGGGTCCTTTGGTCGCATCGAACAACTTTGTGGCTCCCATCGGCGAGACCCCATTCGTTCTTGTTTATGGCTCTGAATGCGTAATTCCCGCAGAGGTGGAGTTTCCCGATCTTCATCATCAATTTGCTCCGCAAGATGAAGAACTAAACAACATCATGATGCTGGATCAACTCGATTTCCTCGACGAAAACAGAGACTGCGCCCTTGTCCGTCTCCAAAATTATCAGCAGAAAGCAGCTCGATATTACCATTCATATGTTCGTCCTTGCCGTTTCCGAAAAATGAGCTTGTTTTGCGTGAAGTTTTCCAAAATACGGCCAAGCCAAATGCAGGTAAACTCGGTGCACACTGGGAAGGACCTTACCGTGTTACCAAGGTCGTCAAGCCCTGCGTCTATGAACTTGTTGCAATGGACGACATGATCATTCCGCGTTCCTAGAACGCTCGACATATAAAAAAATACTACCGTTAGTCTCGGACTATCGTCCTTTGCTAAAATAAAAAATTAATAATCAGTTCGCATCTTATGCGCTGAAGTTGAACTACGGGCTCGACTTGATCTCTTTAACGGGTACGTAGGCAGCCTATCTTCGGATGGGTCTAGCTAGCCCCCTCCTCAAAAGGGTGGGGGGGTGGGGGGGGAATAGGGTATATCCATACTCTACTTTTTCTTAACACTCGATATATTACACTTCGCAGCGCTACTCGCTGTTGCTGGCCACAATAGCGATATCAATTTACCCGTGTCTTTTACATATCCTTGACTATATCTTTACACGCGTTACAAAACCCATCTCGCACTCAACGCTGTTCTTATTCACACCTAAGAGCAACATCTTAACATTTATTCAAACCAACAAATGAGGTCCTAATACAAGCTCAACTGGCAATATTTGACATCTTTATCACGCGACCACGCCGCGCTTCGTAAGAGAAACAAACTCAAAACGTAAACACAATATACGCATAAAAATAAAAATGGATAAAGCCTTTCAGACAATGTATTCGCTTGAAGCGAGAAGGGTTTTAACCCCGATCCAATTTCACAAACAAAAAAAGAAATGAAAGATAATTTAAATACTTAATAACGAGCGAGAAGAGATCCAAGCTACTCTTCGGTGTGAGGGTCTTCAGGCGACATCACGAGCTCATCGAATAGAGTATTGAGGCCTTTAAAGATGGCTGGACCGACGGCCTCATATTTGGGAGCATGGTCGAGTAGCTAATTTCTGAAATCAGGTATACTCTTCTCATCACCTTCAGCTTTAACTTCGTTCAGGAAGGTCACATTATTCGCAATTTTCCTATCATAGAAAAAATCGACCAGAAGAGTCTTTTTGAAGTCTACAACCTTCGCCTTGGTCTTCTCAACCCTAGACGCAACGTCGGCCTTGATCTCTTCCTTCGCCTTCGCTGCAGCAACCTCCACTTTGCCTTTAAGTCTTGTGATCTTTTCGTCCTTGATTTCCTCGACCTTCTTAAGATGAAGATTTTCCTCCTCCAGACTTTTTGCCTGACTCATGGCCGAGGACAGCGCCTCCTCATGATTCTTCGATTGTTCCGCAAGGTACGACTTCAGTCGGATCACCTAGCCAGTTAGAGTGTTCACCGCATTCTCATTGATGATGCAAGTGTGAACCACCTTAGCATTGCACTCCGAGAAAATCCCAATGTTCGAACTATTAAACTTGAAAAGGATGCAATAGCAGAAACTCGGAAGATACCTGGAGACTCTGATATGCTACCCGGCCGAACCCCTTTTGGTTCATCATCTCCGATAGCGGAGGGACTTCGGTGCCATGAAACTTCACCTGAGAGAACAAAGCTGCAGCATACACATTTTTGTCCTCCGAGATTCCCGCTGGTGACGGTTGAAAATCAGGAACCTTTTTAGGTTCTTCGGCCGGAATATTGACAGGGGGGGGGTCAACTTTCGCTTTATCCTTCCTGGGGGCTCGCTTTTTCTTCTTCGAGTCATCGGCCTCAGCAATTTTCTCTTTTTCATCTTCGCACGCTTTCTCTGAGCCAAATCTAAGCAATGTTTTATGAAAGCCGAGTTCGACGGTCGAGGGAGAGCAAGAACACTTTCACCTGCAGCGACCGTGACGCCGGCGCCGCTAGCTTCGCCTTCCGCTCCAGATTGAACGATCGGGGTAATAGGCTTCCGGTTAGCAACGACTTCAGCATCCTCGACATCCTTCTTCTGTTGAAGTACTTGCTTCCGGAAATTGAGTTCTTCGACGATGCTCTCCATCTCGCACTCGTTGTCAATCGAACTGTCGCCTTCACTTTCCGTATCAACAAAGCCAAGCAGCCTGTTGCTCGTACTCTCCTCACGACCAAAAGTAAAGGTTTGATCCCAATCTGTTCCGTTGCTTTGCAGTGCTTCAAAGTCGCGTTCAATTCCTTCAGGATAGAAGGCAATATTTTGTTCACTGAAAAAAAAATAATACAAGTGTTAGTCATCAGTTTGACCTCGCAACGAACCTAAAGCTTAATATCAGTAAGTATCCACCTATGAGGGTCCAATCGGTTTTTCATCATGGCACCTAGGTAACCGGCACTAGCCTCGCTTATGGGCACAAAGAAGAAGTAATTTGACCAGAAATAGTCTTTGTTCGGAAAATTATGGATAATTCGACAATCACTTTGTTGGAAAGATAGTGAATGCGAGGATCGCCACCTGGAGTATGGGAGAAACGCAGAAGGTTCTGGTAATGTCCCACGGTGAACGTCACCCCGAATTCATAGCTACGCACCAAAAGACCAACTAAATGTCGAATGGATCTGGGGGTTAGTTGGGCGATACAAGCGTTATGGCGCCCAAGGTAGTCAAGAATGACCTCTGGAATCGGGAACCAGAGGAAGCATTTTTCAATGAAGTTCTCGTACATCGTAAAATAACCCGGAGGAGGAGAATCCGCCCTTGCATCTTCATCATGAAGGACTAAATCTACCTCCTCGGATATACAGTAATCCCCACGGAGATCGCTAAGAGTTTCCTCAGTGCTCGAGGACCTTCTGTTTTTATATATGGTTCGTCTTTCTCCTCTCTTATATCAGATTCTCCTTCTTTTCCTCTTCTTCGCCTTAAGGGTCTCTTCCATATCGGCTAAGGGACCGTCGCTGTGTAGATACTCCTCGAGTTCCACCTTCATTAGATCAATCCTAAGGTCCATAATGGCCCTCGTCGAGCGAGAAAACTCACCACGATTTTCCGGTACCACCGAGTGATTCTCATGACTACTCTCCAAATCCTCATCGACATCGACATCTTCAGTCCTCCCTTCGCCGTCGCTGCCAGAATCCTCTTCGCCAGCATCTCCGGATTCCTCCTCGCTATCATCATCAGATCTCTTCCCATATCCAGATTGCACCTCGCCAACATCTTCGATGAATTCTTCGCTGCTGGTAGGTCCAAGTATTTCACCGGGATTATCATAGACCGGACTTCGGATCTCGAAATCTATACCTCGCCCAATTGGGCCAGCGGCGCTACCACTCAGCGTCCGTCGCCAGTCGAAGAGGTCATCGAGTGACTCTGAGGATGACATCGTTCGCGAAGATTCGAATTTGGATTCAGAAACTGACAATAACAAAAAAAAAAAAAAAAAGAAGAAAGGGAATTTCAAGATAAAGAAGGAACAAGATGATGACGGTGAAGAGGTCACCGGAAATCACCTGAAGCCGTTTTCACGGCGGCATAAACAGGATGAGTTTTGAAGATTCACCGGAACTATACTGTGGGGGTCGGATTCGACCCCCGAAGATTGATAGCATAAAACGGCTAAGTGTTTGCCACAAAAGACTACTACGGCCCACGAGCTAGTCATATGTCCACACCATCGAACAATACAGTCATGGACTATCGATTGGTAATGACACAAGCTCGCACGGACATCCCGTGGGCTACACAATCGGCACGGCCCACGAACCACGGTCATGGACTACCCCACATGCCTAACAAGACACTTAGCTCGTGGGACAAGTCCTTTAGCTTGTTCCGTGGGCCAGACCTTCTACAAACTCACACAACGAACCATCAAGCCTATTCTATGGACATTTGGTTGGTGGGTCCCGGTCAAAACCTCACCAAGCAATGTGCTAGCTAAGTTTCACAGTGGGTTCCCACAGTTGGCGCCAAGCAATGTGCTAGCTAAGTTTCACAGTGGGTCCCGACAGACTTCATCAAGCAATGTGCTAGCTCAGTGTCATTGCGGGTCCCGAACTTTCTTAGATAAACAAATTCGATCTTCCTATGATCAGTTGAACATTCGGACGTGAGACGGACCCGCAAAGGATCGAACAAGGACATCGAGACAATCGTCCGCGGGCCAAGTCTATACCGTGGCCTGCGGGACAAGACCATGGCCTTTACCCGTGAGCTACGTCAACACCATGGCCCACGGGATGAGCCTAATAGCGTAGGTCGCAGGCTACACTCTTGCCGTGGCCCGCAAGCTACAACCATCGCCATGACCCGCGGGCTACTCACTCAACGTGGCCCGCGGGATGAACTTACCAACGAAGCTCGCGGGCTACACTCTTGCCGTGGCCCGCGGGCTACAACCATTACCATGACCCGCGGGCTACACACTCAACGTGGCCCGCGGGATGAACTTACCAACAAAGCTCGCGGGCGACACTCTTGCTGTGGCCCGTGAGCTACGCCATCACCATGACCCGCGGGCTACAAGCTCAATGTGGCCCGCGGGATGAACTTGCCAATGAAGCTCGCGGGCTACACTCTTTTTGTGGCCCGCGAGCTACACCATTACCATGACCCACGGGCTACACGCTCAACATGGCCCGCGGGATGAACTTGCCAACGAAGCTCGCGGACTACACTCTTGCCGTGTCCCGCGAGCTACACTCTTACCATGACCCGCAGGCTACATGCTCAACGTGGCCCGCGGGATGAAATTCGTAACGAAGTTTGTGGGCTACACTCTTACCGTTGTCTGCGAGCTATGCCCTTGCAATAGCCCGCGGGCTCCATGCTCGGCATAGCTCGCGGGGTGAATTCAATCCCATGGTCCGCAGGCTACGTCTTTGCCGTGGCCCGCGAGACAAGTTTCTCTTCGATGTCTGCGGGCTAAGTCTCAAGCATGGCCCATGATATTTCTCACATTTCAATCCGCGAGCTAAGTATCAAGTATGGCCCGCAAGATTGTTCGCATCCAGTCCGCAAGCCAACTTAGCTCGCCTAGCAACATCGCATCCCGTGGGTTCGTCACATGGCTTATATTCATCGAGAACTAAGGACCCACGATGAACATTTCATCAAACGATCATCGTGATCACACTCTTTTTCCCTTGGTAAGGTTTTTCCCATCAGAATACATACGACCCACGAGATTATCTCAACAATCTCATGGGCCCAGAAACACTTATAACTAGCCGAATAGCCCAACTCAGGTCCGTGGGCCCATTTCCATCTTCCATCAAGACAAAGTCCTAAAGTCTGTTCCGAGCGCCGTCAAGCAAGAAAGTTCGAGAATAGAATCATCGGAGTATTTAAGGAGAAAGGAAACTATCTAGAAGTCTGTTGGAAGAATGGAAGCAAATCTTCAGGAAATGGAAGGTGACCCACGAAAGAGCTTGGGCCCAAAGACGGTTCAATTAGGGTATATATAGGATATAAGGTCATAGGTCTTAGATCATCTTCTTCTATCTCGAAGAGCTTAGGTCTTAACAGCTTGTATTCGAGAATTTTCTTTGCTATCAATAAAGCGACCCTACTTCTCTTACTTTGTTCTTTGTTTTTCTCTTTAACTTTCTGAGCGGTTCACATTAGAGAGTCGACGATCCCTTAAAAGATCCGTTAGACAAGTTTTTGGTTGTATGTGAATACTTGCGCACACAATTTGGCGCCGACTGTGGGGACCTCATCGACTTCTCCACACAAAGAATCGCTCTAACCCAAAAACATGGTTCAAGCTAAGGATACAACTCAATAACCAAGGCTCCTGGTGACTCCTGCGGCACAATATCTCAATCCCGACGGATCCGTCAGGGCCTCACTCGTCAACAATGACAACAACAACATCATCAGCCCGGAAGACCCTCAAGAAACCCCATCAGACAGTGGGCCAGATACGACCGCCAAAACTCCAGGACCAACTGACCGTGACATGATTAACACCGTGATCACGGATTTTCTAGAGCGCTCTACCAAGGAAGACAAACTCAACCAGGTGATCTCAACCCGCCTGGAAGAGTTCACTGCTCGGTCCCAGCCGAGAAAATCCATGCGAAGGCTCTTCTTGCAACCTTCGCCTATCGATCCTAAACAGACGACTCAAGGAGTCTCTGGGACCCATGACCCCAATCCTCAAAACACTGGAAGGTTCGTCGATCTTACCGACGACCTGAACATGGAGCTTCACAACGGTCGTGACCGTGAGCGTGAACCACCATCGCCTGCTCGGACCCGCATACCAGGGACCACCGAGCAGTCCAAGCAGGATAAGGAATACAATGCTGACGAGTTCTCCGATGATGACCATCTCGACGTCAACAAAGCCGAGATCCTTTAACTCAGTGCAGCGATGCGG
Source organism: Aurinia saxatilis (assembly GCA_900406295.1). Lineage (NCBI taxonomy): Eukaryota > Viridiplantae > Streptophyta > Magnoliopsida > Brassicales > Brassicaceae > Aurinia > Aurinia saxatilis. Next base: position 14,606 of record OVAP01003457.1, read on the forward strand.
AAGACCGAAGCTACAATCCAGGAGGTGCGGACCCAGATTCACAAGGCAACTCGTCAGGCTCCAGAGATCGACAGAGTGCTGGACGAATCCCAGAACACACCCTTCACACCGCACATCACCGGGGCCCGGATCTCCGACCCTGGAAAGATCAGTAAGATCCCGAGCTATGACGGGACCTCTGACCCAAGGGACCAACTAACATCGTTCCAAATTGCCATGAACCGAGCAAGGTTCCCCAGAGGACATGAAGATGCGAGCTTATGTCTCTTGTTCGTCTAGAACCTCAAGGGATACGCACTGCCATGGTTTTCCAGGCTACCATCTAACTCCATCAGCAACTTCCATGAGCTAACAACCTTGTTCCTCAAGCAGTATTCGATCTTCATGGGACGGGAAACTACTGATGCTGATTTATGGTCTATTTCGCAGGGAGCCACGAAGTCTCTCCGCTCTTTCATCACTAAGTTCAAGACGCTTATCTCACAGGTTGAAGGAATGAACGACCATGCAGCTCTGCGGGCCCTGAAGAAGGGATTATGGTATGAATCAGAGTTCCGCAAGGAACTAGCCACGCATGAACCACCAACCATCCAAGACGCTCTGCATCTCACCAATAGCTTCATTGTGAATGAAGAAGAGATGCAGGTCCTTCGAGCAATGCATGCACCTGCTCGGACCCTACACAATATTTAGTCACCATCTGTCACCCAACCAAGCGCAAGGAAGCCGACCCAGTCATCCAAGTACATCCACCATGAAGGACCCGAAGCCCATAATTATCTGGTGGACGATGGAGATACAACTGCTCGAGCAACAACAAGGAACCCTGGAAGGGGTGGTGGCAGAGGCTTCGGTCGTGGACGAGGACGCTCAGAAGGCGGGCCAAAGAGTCAATACAGTTTTGATGAAAGCAAATTCTGCGAGATTCACCAGGCCCATGGACATTCGACGCAGAACTGCAGAACCCTTGGTTCTCGACTAACCGCTAAACTGCTTGTAGGCGAACTTGGCAATGGTATCAACCTCAAGGATTTTCTTCAGGAGAAGCATGAGGATCAACCCATCAAGCAGCCTCAAGCGGAGGAGCAAAACAAGCGGGACCGACCAGATGGGGATGAACAAAACGGGGGTTCATTTCAGAGGATCAACATGATCATGGGCGGCTCACAATTTTGCATGGGCACCGTCTCCTCCATCAAGTCCTTCCAGCGCAAGGCAGTCACAACACCATCGACATCCGACGGTCCCTACTATCCAGAGTGCACCATCTCTTTCTCCGAAAGGGATGCCAAAAGAATTGATCAGCCTCACAACGACCCTCTGGTTATCAAGCTAGTGGTGAACGATTTTAACATGTCTAGAGTCCTGATCGATACAGGTAGCTTGTAGGATGTTATCTTCAGGGAGACCCTACGCCGCATGAAATTCGATCCCTCCGACATCATCATTGCTCCAAGACCGCTCACGGGTTTCTCAGGGGAAACCACCATGACCATAAGCACAATCAACTTAGCGGTTCAGGCTGGTGGAGTGACCAAGATCGTCAGATTCTCGGTAGCAGACCATCCAACTATCTACAATGCCATCCTGGGAACTCCATGGCTTAGCTCGACGCGGGCCGTCCCTTCAACATACCACATGTGCGTAAAACTCCCTACCCCGTCAGGGGTCAAGACCTTGTGGGGTAGCCAGAAAGAATCCCGCTTCTGCTTTCTGACGGAACACAAGCTTCGTAAGCCACCACGAAGCAATGAGGAAGAGAGGCAGCCCAAGAAGCCAAGGACAGACGAACAGTCCACCTCACCCAACGCCTCCGAACTCAAAACACCGATATTCAACATCGGTCCCACGCTTAATCTCACCTAAGCAACGGAACTGAACTACGGGCCGACTTAATCCCCTTCCTGGGTACGTAGGCAGCTCGTCCCCACGACGAGTGCAGTTCCTCTATAAAAGGGGGGAGTGGGGTAGTTGTGAGAGCCGAAATTCTCACAACCAAAACTTATAAAGTAACTTTT
>OVAP01003458.1:0-16622 GCA_900406295.1 Aurinia saxatilis
ATATATATATATATATATATATATATATATATGCGTCGCCGTATATTTTTCTTATGGCGACGCATTTTTCTCTGGAAGATAGACTTGAAAATTTCATTGGAAGAGAAGAAAAATATAAGCATCTAACATAAGCAAATTTTTTTCTTTGGTTATATTCGTTTATTTTTTATTTATTCGTTTTATGTGAGGAAATTTTCACATATATTTTGAGACTTTGTACATTGTTTTCTTTGATTGTTGATGCAATTTCTGCTTGAATATAAGTTAATAAATGGAAGGTTAATGAAAATGATGTTGCTTCATCGATGTCATGAAATGTGAGGTAGAAGTTGATGATTTCTTTGAACCAATTATCATTTGGTAATAGTGTTTTATTGTTAGAGAAAGTGATTGTATAGTTTATGTTGTTTTTCACAATGTGGCCCAGTAATATTAAGGTGATATTTTTTTTATGGCGGTGCATTTTTATCTAGAAGATAAACCTGAAATTTTCATTGGAAGAGAAAAAATTTATAATTTAAGCAAATTTTATTTTCTTTGGTTATACTCGTTCATTTTGTATTTATTCGTTTAGAGAAAATTTCACATATATTAGGAGATTTTGTGCATTGTTTTCTTTGATTGTTGATGCAATTTTTGCTTAAATATAAGTGAATAAATGGAAGATTAATGAAGTTGATGTTGCTTCATCGATGTCATGAAACGTGAGGTAGAAGTTGATGATTTTTTTGAAGCAATTATGATTTGGTAATAGTATTTAATCGTTAGAGAAAGTGATTGTAAAGTTCATGTTGTTTTTTAACAATGTGGCCGAGTAATTTTAAGGTGGTTTTCTTTTTATAGCGATGCATTTTCTCTCTCGAAGATATGGTTGAAAATTTCATCGGAAGAGAAGACAAATATAATTTAAGCAATATTTTTTCTTTGGTTATACTCGTTCATTTTGTATTTATTCGTTTTATGTGATGAAATTCACAAATATATTTTACGTTTAAATATTGTTTTTTATAGAGGAAAACTTAACATATGATTTTTATTTATTATTATTTGATTTTCTTTTAATATTTTTTTCTGCAAGGTAAACTAATTAAATGGTCACTAAAGATCATTAAATTAGTAAATAAATTAAAGAAAAACATGTAGACATGTGGCAGCACGTCAGAGCTTGTTAAAAGGAGAACTAGGCTTGGGCTTTAAATCGGAACCGAACCGAAATTTGGGTAATTAGGTTCGAGTTCGGTTATTAGGTGCTAACCGATCGGTTCTGCTTTTCTGGGAATTTCGGTCATTCATTCGGTTCGGTTCGGTTTTGTATAACCGATCGGGTTATTCGGTTCTTCATCGTCTTCATCATTTCTTCGACCATGTGTTGTAATATGTCGTTTCTTTGTAGTCTGGAACCACCAAACCTATGAAAATCACCAATGAGCCACCGTTATCATTGAGTTGTTGTCTGGTTGAGGAGTATTGTTGTTGCCTTCGATCTTCATCGATGATTGAAGTATCAATAATTAGGTTTAGGATGTGTTAATATATAGTGGGTCTGCATTTAAAATTTGGACCCAATTGTTTAAAGTAGTTACCTTTTAATTTTTTTTAATAAAGGCCCATAGAAACAATAAATATTACGTAAAACTTAAACTTCATTCTCTTTTTAAATAATAATTTAATTGGAACCGAATTATCCGAAATTAACCGAATAAAACCAAAAAATTGTTATAATTTGGTTTAGTTCGAAATTGTTAACAATACATTGAACCGAACTAAAATTTGTGATATCCGAACCGAAAAAAAATTTCGGTTCAATTTGATAGAAGATTACTAACCAAAAAACCCGAATAACCGAACCAAATAGAGCCAAAATAACCGAAAACCCAAGCCTAAGGAGAACACTTCTATATTGTATAAGATAGTAACTCTTAAATTTTACCTTCATGGTCAGCAAAACCGTGTAACCAGTTACAAGTGCATAATAGAGCTTGAACATTCTTCGGGAGAAGGTGGTTTCAATATGGTGTTAACACTTGAGGTCCAACACTAAAGGCTGATTCGGAGGCAACGGTAGTTATTGAAAAACTTAGCATATCACATGCCATTAAGGCTAAATCACCAAACTTATGATGATTTTGCTTCCAACAACCCAAAACGTCTAAATTTGGATAAGATTTCTCTCTAGCCTCTGTTCTTCCAAAAATATGTCTAAATGCGATTTTGTGTCATTAGCACCAACTTCAATGCTTCTTTCAAGCTCAAAAAGATCATATATTATAAAAATTAACATCAACTCAAAAAATAAACAAACTGGGCATCTTTGATTTAAACCTTTAGAACAAACTAATACAAACCAAAAGAATAATCAACGTTTCTAGTATAATCAATAGGTTTTAGAAAAACTTAGCAAATTTAGTAAAGAAACTTAGCAATCATTTCTATATTCTAGTATACGGTAGAGAAAGCATACCTCAAGATTTATTTGAGCTTATAATAAAGATGCAAGAGTAAGAAATACTTACAAGATCTAAGTCATCTTCGAGTGGAGATTCAGTTACCAACTCATGTGGAATTGGTATCGCTGAAATACCTGAAGAACTTGCCCGTGACTTGGTTTTATATTCTTCGTACAACAAATACAAAATCCTCTTTATTTCTGCAAGCTTTGACACAGAAGTTGTAGGATCCACTTTTTTCTAAGCTCCTCCAAACATCTCTAATTTCAATGTTGGATAAAAAACAGTTCCTATAGCCAAAATCACTTAAGCAAATTTACCTTGCATCTTCCTAGATATATCTTGAACAGCCTCATCATCACAACTAGCATATTCTTTCAACAAACGTTGAATCCTCCAAACTTGTGTAAAATACACATTAGAAGCCGGATATTTTGAACCGGAAAAATGATTAGTAATGATACTAAAAGGCCACAACAATTTACCTATCTTTTCTCCGTGATCCCATTCCTCTTCCGATGGTAATGAATTATAACCTGGATCATATAACTTAATGCTAGCAAATGCTTCGCAAAAATTCAGAGCCCTTGCAAGCATTTAATATGTTGAGTTCCAACGGGTGGGAACATCGAGTGATAATCCAGCAGCACTTTTTATCCCAACTCCTAACATGCATAAATTAGCTGTTTGCCTTTTAATACATGTTGCAAACGCCTCTTTTCTTTGTGGAGTTGCTTTTACATATTTGACACTTTCCCGGATATTATTTAGAACTTTGGTTGCTAACAGTAACCCCTCCTTAACTATGAGATTTAAGTATATGGGCACAACACCTAACATGCATAAATTTTCCATCACATATATAAGAGATCACTATCACTAATCATTTAAAGCCGCCCTTTGAGGATCCTCAACATACTATTGTTATTAGTCGCAATATCTAAAGTCATAGTGAATACCTTTTTTCTAGACCCCATTCTTTAAACAGTTAAGAACCTTCGTAGCATTTTCTTCACCGATATGCAGAGACTAAAGTTCACAAGCTAAGATTTTATTTAAAAACCAACTGTCATCAATGAAATGAGCTGTCAAACAAATATAATTAACTCATCATACTGCTTCGAGCTAACCACATATATGATGTAAAACACACTCTACCACGATGCTTTCTGAATAACTCTTTCAGCCTTTCTTTCTCTGCTTCATATCTCTTGAAAACATTAGATGCAGTTGTTTGTCTACAAATAGGCAAACAATCGATCTGACTTTCTCATACTCGTGTATCGAAATGGTAGATCGTGGTAGTCTGGTAGATAATAACTTCGCTAGTCATCACACAATCCACCTTATGATCATATACAAGCATGTCCGCTTTCCTAGGCATATTTGGACACTTCTCTAAATGGTGACTCATGGTTTTTGTGCCATGAGTGCTTGTGATCACAATGTCGAAACTGGCCACAATGTCGATTACCATCTCCTTCAATTCCCACAGACACAAATTCTTTCCAAACATGAGAAGTTAGATGTCTCTTACGTCACCTTGAACGTGTTGAGTTCCAATCATATTTGCTTCTGGTCCATTTATTTCCTATTGTTGCTTTCTTTATAATCTCGATATCTTCATCGTCAACATCTTCCTCATTAGCATCTCAAAACCTGAGTTTAAGTGATTCACACTTATAGAAAATAAATTACGCATAATATTGCTTAGTTTGTTTGCCGTAAGATAAACCTGATCGAAAGTAGAAAAGTGAGAATGCAAGTGAGAATGATAATATGTCATGTGGTTTGGGAGGTGAAGTGAGTCCGTGATATGATTTCTCATTTTGTAGTTGCGCATTGAAATTGAAGAGACGAAGCCTCTCTTTATCTACATGGTCCAGCCTCATTCAAGTGAGACAACCGACTACTCAACATGTATATATATGTCTATTTGGAAAAACAGGTGACAAAACAAAAAAAACAATTACAACTAGATGCATATTGGAATTGGTAAATAGATCTTTATTATCAGAACTTAATCTAAGTGACAATATTATTAGTATTTATATAGTTGGTCAAATCAGAATACATCAAAAGAGGCCTTTCCTTGTTTTGTTTGTGAGCTCAGAAAAATGGGGAGTGAAGAAGATGAAGTGAAGAAGCTAGCGAAGTCGTTCCTAGGTTTGAGCTTCTCGGTGATGCTAGCTCATCTTCCGAGCGAGGCGATATCTGTGGTTCCGCGATTGACGTCGGAGGTGAAGGAGCTGAAACGACGGCTGGCGGCGGCGGAGGAGCAAGTCCGTCAGATGAAGTCTCGGCGAGTGGAGGACTCCAAGGCAAATGCGCGTGTGGTGGATATCTTCGCTAGCCACAGGAACGCTTGGCAGGAAGAGGAGAAACGGCTACAGAATCGGATTCATGAAATGGAGGAGGAGAGGGAAGATTACATGAGCAGGATTAGCGAGTTGGAGAGAGAAGTGAGCGAGAGAGACGAGATGATTGGGTTTATGTCCAGAAGAGGGATCGAGGATGAAGAAGGAGACGTGCGTTACCTCACTGTATCTTCTCAGATTAATCCATCCTGGACTGAATCTAATACCAACCCTTTCCAGGTCTGCTTTTTTGCTTCTCATTATGACTGAGAGAGTGAGAGAGATTCTTAGGGTTTTGCTTCTCCTTTTGCAGGATATACAGTGCGAATCTCTGGAATCTGTGTACCACATGAAGCATTTCGTGCCAAGGTAAATGTTATGCATAATTCAGATCTTTGATTATTGAGATTTGTGTCATGATATCAGCTATGTATACCTTCCACACAAGGGAATCACCCTGGAAGACAGACAATGGTGTTCCTGCCAAATTGAGGTCACTTGAAGAGGAATTACTAAATCTTGACAAACTTTGTCCTACTGACATTTCAAAGGTCCCGTCTTTGCTCAGAAAGCAGTCTAAGAGGTACCAAGCTCTTGCAGGGAAGATTGATGACCTGTGCACAAGAATGGTACCACTATATCTATCTATCTATCTACTTGCTTATTATTGAGTTACTCAAAAGCTAAATAGGCTTCCGCTATCTTTTGTTTCTTCAGCAGACTAGTGATCCTTGTGATGCCACACTAGGACCCGAGTTCAGGACACAAAGACAAACTGAGTTTCTGCTCGAGTGTTTTAGACTTCAGCAGCGAGCTTCTGAGACAGGGCAGAAACTTGTTGCATTGCAGACGGAAATCACAAGGAGCAGCCAAGGAGTTCAACTAAACCATACCAAGATGAACATTGGAAGATTGTTGGATTTGATCAAGAATAATTTGAAACAAGTCCAGCGAAACCTAGAGATTTGGCTGGCTAGGATCATTGGAGATCTCGAAGGCATTCTTGCTAGAGATGGGGCTTCGCGTGTAAGAGAATTCTACGTTGCTCGATATCCTTTTGTTCAGTAGAATCAGAAATCTCAGGCTGAATTGCCATTTCTTTGTGCATCTGGGAATTTTATCTGTTGTGTAACTGTGGTTAACCTGTAAAAGATCACTGTACGTAGAAGTCTAGAACTGATCTGATAAAATAAACCAGTTGTGTACAAACTTCCCGATTTTGTGGGGCCAGGCATGTCTGTGGGATGAATGAATTTAATAAAAACTAAAAAGTATCGAATCTCAAATGTCGTTAGGAAATAATGTCAACATATTCATAAACGCATTACTATTTTGTTGATAACTGCAAGGTGTGGCATGTATTTTTTCTACTCAGGTAAGTGAAAATCGAATCTAGGATAGCATCATATATATGTAACTTTTAAGTATCTGACTAAAAGACTATATCTGAACTAACAAATCTTCTGACTTGAGAGAGACATGTTAAATCTCTAAACAGCTTACAGCATTTCAATGACAGATGAATAGAGACCATGATCAAATACATCATCCATGGGACCTAGCTTTGCTCACTTTAGGAGTTGGAAGGAGAAGATGAGGGTTCATGACCATTACCTAGACGCATTCTGTTCGGTTGAGGTCTAGCTATCAATCCCTTCGTGACCCAACCCACTGCTTCGCTGTCTTCTTTGGCGTGTTCGAACTCTCTTCGCACATAATCTAAAGAATTGTGAAGGCGACCGCCCGGTTTGCAGTCTGAGTAAGTGTTTGTAGCTTCCATCCCAGCATTCTTCTCTAGCCAGTACAGATAGTTTACCTGAAACAACGACCTGAGCATGTCTTGTGGTGACGAGCTTTCCTTGAGCATCACCTGACAATTATAAGAGGAGACAAAATGGTGAGAGTTTCGGCTAGACAAAAAATGGGGAAATGTGAATATTGCTTACGCAGAATCTGCCTCTGTGTTCTGTAAGGATGTAGCCTTCATCACGATACAGATCAAACAAAGCTATTGCTTCTTCCTTGTTGTGAATAACATCACTGAGCTTTGACCCTAGTTGAAGCCGTTCTTCTATGTCTGCGGCTGCTGCTTTAGCAGCTGAGGATAAGACCAAATTTTGCTGCTGAATGAAGTATCTAATAAGAGTCAGGCTATCGAGCATTGTTTCTTCATCCAAAACAAAAGTTTGGATTTCACACTGGTTGATTAGAGATCTCAGAGGGTTTAGAGAACGATATTTTCACCTTTTCTGGAGATTCTATATTTAAAAACCTAATAGCTGGGAAGAGCGGTTCTTCTTCGTTGACCTCCTTGATAGGAGGAGCTTGGCCGCTGATGAGGTATTCACTAAAAACCAAACCTGTGTTATAGCAAGAGAGATGTTATTTTTATGTTTGTCAGAAGAATTTGATGAATATTGATTGATATGAGCGAATGCAGGAGAGGGTTTACTGGCACGGTAGGGGTTAAGAGTCCGGATTTGGATGCACTGGTAAGATTTGAGATTGGTATACATATGGATCAATGTCACAACTCCAAAAGAAGCAAGGGCAAGGCTTGTAGAGGTTCCTATACAATTGGCGACCACTATTCCGAGCAGAATACCCATTGACTTGCTCACCATTCCTTGAGCTTCACCCTTGGCAATTACCTAGAAAAGACGAGTTAAAAAGCATGATGAAGAGTTGTTGAAAGGGGCGTACAAAGTTTGTAACAGACCTCAGCAAAGTTCCTTTGAGAAGCAAAGCCAGCATTAAAGCAACTTCTAGTAGCAGCCTAGCGAAAAAGTAAACGGACAACAGAAAAGAGTAGTTGGTTTAGCTAAAAACATAAACCAAAAGCCATGGGCAGAATGTTTACAGAGAACCTGGATCAATGCAGCAGCGGATCGGCCAGCAGCAGCAGCAGCACCGATGGTGACAAAGAAGTGAGGGAAGAGGGGAGTGAGCATCTCCATCCCAAAAGCAGCGTTTTCAAGGAGATCAGCAAAGAGCCTCCAGCCTTTGGGATGAACATCGAAATGGCGACCGTATTTGGATAACATAATCTTACTGAGATACCCAATTCCATCTTTAAGCACCCAATTGATAGCTGCAGCAGTGGGAATAGCTCCCTTACCCAAGCCAACTGCATAAAGCAAAGACTAGGAGAAAAAGCAGTAATAAGTGAAGGGAACAAGAGGTGGTGGTGAGAATGATAGGAGTACCTGGGTGGCGAGAACGCCGCTAATCTGACTGGCAATCCCTTGAACGCCTCTCCAGAGAGAATAGTCAAGGTAATCGGAGGTGACACTGTCGGGGAAACCTTCGGGAAGAAGGAAATGTGTGACAAGGTTTCTGCACTGAGCCAGGAGATCCTCACGAGTCAAAGAAGATTCTTCGGAGACGAACTCATCTCTGACGCAATCAGGGACTAGTCGCTTCCTTTTGCTTCCTCGCACTTCCCAAACTGTATCTTTGGCTATGGCGGAAGCGGCTGATAAGAAGCAGGACAAGACCACTAGAAGATAGCAGAAATATCTCAAAGGCCCATTAGAATCATCGCCGCCGCCATTCCACAAACGATCGTCACCGCCGGAACCACTTCCATTATTACCGTCGCCGCCGAGGTCACCACTGAGTAGAGACGGGAAGCAGTTTGTCGTCCCGAAGTTATCATTTCCGACGGCGGCTAACCGGGGACATCGGGAAAGCGAGGGGAGTGGTAATTGCCGTGGGAGAGCTAGACGCTGCCGGAACGAAACATCACTCCACAGCCGTGAGACGACGGGAGCGTCACCAGATAATAGATAAGAACAATTCATCGTTTTCTTTTTTACCGCAAATTAGGGTTCTTGGTTATTTATCAAAATTTATCCCGCATGGAGAATTTGTGGAGAGAAGTGAGAGAGTTGAGTTTGGGGAGTGAAATCGATCGCCTTGATTCTCCGCCGTCTCCGGTGAAATTCCTCCGAGATTACGTGTCCCAGAGCAAGCCTTGCATAATCTCCAACGCCATCGCTCACTGGCCGGCTCTAAAACTCTGGTCGGATCCGGCGTACCTCGCCGCAGCTCTGTCAAACGATCTTGTCTCACTACATCTCACTCCTAACGGCAACGCCGACGCTGTCACCCCGATCAATGACGAAGGAGATCTCTGCTTCGCGTCGGCTCACGTCGAGAAACTTCCGTTCCCGGAGGCTCTACAGGCCGTTCGATCGTCGTCTAAGGGAAAAAGTGTAGCGTATTTACAACAGCAAAACGATTGTTTCAGAACCGAGTATTCCACTGTTGCTTCAGACTGTGACGGCGACATACCCTGGGCTACGGAGGCCCTAGGTTGTTCGCCTGAAGCTGTAAACCTTTGGATAGGCACTCATCTGTCCGTCACTTCCTTCCACAAAGACCACTACGAGAATCTATACGCCGTCGTTGCTGGGGAGAAACATTTCCTTCTCCTCCCTCCCACCGATGTACACCGCCTCTATGTTCAGCCCTACCCAGCAGCCAATTACTACTACCACCTAGTCTGTCAAATTCTCACACTGTTTTTTTTGTTTTCCATTCCAAGCTGTTGTATGTGATTAACTTTGAATCTTTCTAGGATACTGGAGCGTTCAAGCTTGAGCTTGAGCAGCCCATGAGGCCTGTGCCATGGTGCAGTGTTGACCCATACCCTTCACTAGAGAAACAAGCAAGCGAGAGACTGAAATTTCCATTCTTCTTCAATGGCCCCAACCCTTTTCATATTACTGTTAAGCCTGGCGAGATTCTTTACCTGTATGAAACTCAGTCCCTTTGCCCAACAGATTGATTTCTCATACATTATAGTCATATTAAATCAACATAGTCTACGCACTACTATCCTTTTTTTCCTTTTCCCCTTACTTTTGCTTTATACCATCAGAGTTTCGCCAGTCATGATTCTGCCTCCTACTTCATCTGAATATTTCAGGCCAAGCATGTGGTTTCACCATGTCAGTCAAACCGCAGGAGATGGTGGCTATACCATTGCAGTGAACTATTGTAAGACTTCTATTTTGTTTGGCCAAACCAGAGTTTTTTTTTTTCACTCTCCTGCCTTAAAGAAGCTACCTGATCATCTACTTTTCAGGGTATGACATGCAGTTCGACATTAAGTATGCTTATTTCAGTTTCTTGCAATCAGTATCATACAAGTCGTCGTCACTCAATCCATTGCTGTCTTGGTGCGAAGACAAAGATTCTGATTCGGATGATGCAGAGTTATGAAGAGATGAACCAACCTTTTGCTTGCCGAGTTCAAGTGTACCAGTCATAATGGAAAATTAGGAGAAGATCTTAACTTTACATTTGGTAACTCTCAGGATTAAGGAGAATTGTCTCTATGCTGTTTATTTCATCCCTTTTCATGTCCACTGGTACCTTCTCCACTATACCTTGAGTTTTGTCTTGGCTCCCAGGAATTCCATGAACCATAAAACCATTTACAAAGCTCTTAAATGGTTTTGACAAAGAAAAGGCTCTTAAATTCTATGACTTGTACACCTCTTGACTATCGTTGATGCCTTCAAGTAAAAAGAGATCAGTGTTTTCTTCTGTCTTAGAGGATTGCCACCTAGGTTAGTCATTGTGCTTGATTTGGGTTTAGATCAAAGGTTTGATACAAAATGGGTTCACTCATTTGTACAGGAAGGATAGTTGAGTAAAAGATGCAGAGGATGTGTTCATTGCTACTGGAATGCTATGGTCGTGAGTTATATACAGATTGGGTTTGGAATTAAGCTTCTCTATCAGATGAAAGCAGTTGGCATCAAAATCCAGGATATGCTCTTGAAAGATGTCAAGGGACCTAGCTGTTGTAGAACTAGCTGATTAGCTTGATGGTCAGGTTCTATCTTAGTTTAAAATAGCATGAGGCGAGTCGAGGCGAGTAAGAGATAATAACGCCTCATGCTTTAAGCTAAGCGAAGCGAACACTTTTATAGACATACACCTCTCCGGTTTATGTAGAGTTCAAAACTTAACATAATAAAAATATCTTTCCAATACTAAAAGAAACTTTTGTCTAAACCAATAATCCAATCTTAGACAAAAAAAAAAAAAAANATTTGGGAATATATGTAAATCTAATATATTGTGCATTATCTCTTTACAAATATAGAAAAATTCTGATTTTAGTTATTCAAAACCAATCTAATTACATAGATTTTAGGAAATTATGACATATTAAGTAATTCAAGCTTAAGCTAACGCTTAACGCTTATTCGCTTTATCAATTTTTTTATCAAAAGCTTGAAAGGCAATCTCTTTAATTTATCAGAGTCGCCGTTCTATTGTGCACATGACATGCATATATTGATGTGCATAATCATATACACTGCAAAAAGTAATAGTCGATCATTTCATGAAAGGAGATATGAAAAACATTGCAGTCCACCCGGATTATTTCAAGTAGTCGAACTTTTGGTTTAATCAGCAGATTTTGGTGCAGAAATGGGATTGGTTGTGAACAGATGTCCTATTGGTTTGCTTTTATGGTCCTTGTAGATCAAGGGTTCAGCTTCCTTTGAGGTGATTGGGATGATTTCTGTTGTTGCTGCTGCTTTCTTTTCTTTGTAAGACGCCCAGGTGACACTGTAAAGTCCTGCAATGATTGCACACCCGCCTAAAAGGCTAAGAGAGAAGAAGAAAACCAGTTCAAGTTGTGAGAAGGCAACTTCATTCACATCCAATCAATGGCTGAGAACGGCCAAGAGAAAAAGTAAAGAGTAAAACCTCCCCAAGTAGATAGCGCTTCCAAGGAAGATTCTGGACAAGACTGCTGAGGCTGCAGGTTGAAGGGGATTATAGAGAGCAACCAAGGAAGGACCCAAGATCTTATTTGACCACGTCAAGAGACCATAGTTAAGGGCTGACGCGATAACTCCCTGCATAGAGGAGGCAGTAAGTTATTCATTTGGAGAAACATATCAGTTCAGGGGTATGGGTTTGGAACTTACTGCGTAAATAACTGCAAAGAACTCGGATCTTGTGAGACTCCAATTTGTCGACTCATTGGTCATGAAGAAAGCAGATGTCACCATAAACATGGTCCCAAAGAAATATGAGTATGCAGTGACTGAAAGATTCGCCGGATACTTCTTTAAGACTGGAGCCTGACATGTTTTACAAGTGATGTACACGTGAGGTCAGTCCAGAGACGAACTATATCTGAAATAGAAGTGTTTGGATGATATTGAAGCAAAATGGGACATGCCTGAATTGCAAGAAAAGCAGCCATGCAAGTGCAATTCCCAATCAAGCACAAGACTCCCAAATTCCATCTTCCAAGTCCATTGAGAAAGGTATACATGAAGTGTCCTGATGATTCAGCGTGTCTTATATCACCGTGGCCCAAGAACTCAGGCTCTGTTTCTCCAAACAAGGCGGGTCCACGAAACAAAACCATCAAGACCGCCCCAGAGACACAGACCAGCGTACCTCCTACCTTAGCTTGACCTTCTAGTTTGAAGAAATTTAGTCTTTCTGTTCTGCAGCAACGAACAAATATAGAAATGAAACTCTAATGTTGCTAGAGTCATGAGAGAAACCAGATTCGGTGGACTCATTTTTTACCCCATAAGGAGAGCCAATATGAAAGTAAAAACCGGAATAGAGGGTTGAATCGCTGCAGCATAAGTGGGATTGGTGTAATTGAGACCGACGAGGAACAAAAGCTGATTGCCAAATATCCTAATCATTCCAAAACAAGATACAGAGGATGATGGTTGCAGATGACAGAAAGGGGGAAGAAGAGAACAGTTTTACTTACCCAGTTAAGCCAAGTAAGAAGAAAGATAAGAGTAAGCGTCGATTCAAAGGAGGTCTTGTCTTCTTGTCACGAAGATAAGCGATAGGAGCAAGAATGGAGAGAGCGATGAGATCACGGAAAACGCAGAAGACGAGTTGGTTAACGCCGACGTTGAGAGCCACTTTGGTAATGACGTGATAACCTCCGTTGAACAATTGCACACCAACCATCGCCACGTGTGCCTTCCACGCCTCTCTCTCCACCGCACCCTCCATCGGTCGGTTTCTTCTTTTTCGACGGTTTCTGTTCCCGGAGAAAGATATGAGAGCCAGGGTGAATGGGTGAGAAGAAATCTTGAAATGGATTGCTTGATTGTCACTCTGAATCTCTTCTGTCAAAATGTAGTTGTCGATTGAACGAGACAGAGGAACAACAACAAATGATGACATCATCGTGCTTTGGACTTAAGCATGCATTGCTATTGATCCTATTTACCCGCAATTACAGCATCACTATTCACTACACTTACCTTAATTTTCTTAAATCTTGTAAATCAAACATTACACATGATCTCAAAGTAGAGTTCATCGTTCATTTTGGCAATTTTGTGAAGATTTCCACGAGAATGAATTCCTCTTCTTCTTCATCTACGATATCAATATTGAGCCGATCTGTTGTTGTTTTCATTGCTAATCATCAAAACGTTTTCCACAAACAGGTAAATCGATCATTTATTTACCAAATCGAATCGTGACTGGATTTGATTCGCGATGAAAATCGAATCGGGACTGGATTTGATCCGGTTCAGATTCGGACTCATTTTTGATTCGCGATGAAAATCGATTCGGGACTGGACTGGCGAACCTACTGAGATCAAGGAAGAGCAAGAGGTGAGTTTGGGTTTTCGTTTTTTGTTTGGGATTGTCTTATTTTGATAAAGTTTTTTATTGGTATGGTTTTTAATGTTTTGGTTGTTTGTTTGTAATTAGCTCGCTCCCTTTGATCCAACTAAGAAGAAGAAGAAGAAGAAGAAGAAGAAGATTGTTCTTCAGGAACCTCTTGAGGAATCAACAGAGTCTCAGGCAGATAAATCTGATTCTTTTCTAGGTATGTTGAAGAGTCTGTGTGTTGTGAAACATCTCTGTCTTTTTCTTTGCTGGTATTTATGTTAACTTTGGCTTATTTAGTTTACTGTAGCTAATGATGGTCTTGAGAGTTCATTTGCTGGACTGAAGAAAAAGAAGAAGAAGCCAGTGAGTGATAACTTTTAGTTCTTTCTAAGAGTTCTTTTAATCCTTTGAGCTTGTTTTGATGATAATTTGTCTCCTGTTTGATGTTTAGGTTGAAACAAGCTTATTGAATGAAGAAAGTCTCGATGCTGGAGAAGATTTTGATGGTATTTTTATGTTCCTTCTTTAATAAACGTTTCTCTCAGATGGGTTTTTCTGCCTGTTTGAATCTTACTGAGAATATATTTCAGACCATGTTAATGATGAGGAAGAGGAGGAAGAGGAGGAAGGAATTGTTCTGCAGCAGCAATGTTGTTACCCATGGGAAGGAAGTGATAGAGATTACATGTACTCGGGTTTGATAGATCTTTCATGCTCTTTAGTATCCCTAAACATCCTCCTTTTTATTGATTAGTTTTGGTGTATTTTAGGTATCCAAATGACTACAGTTCCAGGACAATTGGTTTGGGAGATCGTGAAGAGGAACAACTGTTTCATTGTCAAATAATTTGGAACAGGAAACGCCAAGGTTCAGTTCAGCAAGGAGAAGAACAATCTCTGGAAACTTAACTCCTACAAGCACTATGGTAATTTCACTCTATACTCTTTCTGATTAAGATCTTTGCTTTGTTACATTTTTTTCTGTGTTAGATATATTGGGTTGAAATGGAAAGTTGTTCATAAGATATATGAATTGTTGTTTATAGGAGATGGATAAAAAATGCGATCACTATAAATCAAAGCTGGACAAAAGCAAAAAAAAAGAAAAAGATACGCATAGATTCTCATGCTCATACAACTTACATATTTTCTGCAGTGAATAAGATACTCTTAAATAAGAACTGAAAAACTCTAGATTTGCTAATGGATTCCTTTAGTTTAAGCAAATCGTGGTTTTAGACATGTCTTGGTCTGGATTGTAAGGTTGTTACACTTTCTATGAATTGAAAAGTTAAGTTGGAATGTGATTACATTACTTCACTAAATAATTTGTCTATACTTAGAAAACAGAGAAGGTTTTATGGTTGGGGAATATTTATTAGTCTACTAATGTTTTAATCTTTCAACGTGGCTTCAGGTTGGGCTATCTTCAGAGTTATTTTTGATGCGTAAGTGTTTCTAGACACTGGATGATTAAGGTGTATTCTTCAAGTTGCTTTTTATGTAGTATATTTACTCTAAAATGGTTGTACTGCAGTCGTCCCTAGGACATGAGGACAATGGAATCTCTATGCAGAGCATGCAAATATGATGTGAGCCTCATACCATCATTTTTAAGTCTTTATTTCAGCTGTCTCATTCTGATTCCACTATTTGATATAAACTTTGTTGGATGAAAATTTCGCCACTAAGAGAAGGCAATGGTTGAAACTATGTTTGTAGGTATGTACGTTTGGAAGATACATTATTAACACAATTGGAGAAATGCTTGCAAAAATTCAATTCCAATATCAGCAGCATCATCACCCGTGCTGTCTTTATCTGTCCAGTGAAGTTATTAAGGTAATTTGTGTTCTTTTCATTCAATGGTAAAAACATACAGAAAATCTTAAGAGAATCTAATCTTTGTGGGATTTGTGGATATTTGGTTCAGACCCATCTTGTGCTGACTACTTGAAGAATCTTATTGAAACTCCTTTTGCACATACAACATGCCTTTGGACAAGTATTAACGTCCATGAACCAAAGAGCTGCAACAGCTTTTTAAAACAACTATACATGTATCACACGTTTCTGAACAATTAGTAATTTTCTTTTATATCTTGAAAACACCAATCGTGGTCAGAACATTTTTTATTTTAATTGGTCTTGGTTCAAACAAAGGCTGGTATGTTTGATTTTTTCTTAGAGCATACTTTCTGCATACCTTCGTTCTATTGTCGTATCGTAGTTAACACTGCATCAAGTGGGATTGCGTCTCTTCTCCTCCCTGGTGGTCGAACAGCTCATTCCAGGTTTGGGATTCCATTAAATCCTGATGAATTCACCTCTTGCAATATCACTCCTGGTTCGAATATTACAGAACTCATGACAAAGGCAAGTTTGGTTGTATGGGATGAAGCTTCTATGATGAGTAGGCATTATTTCGAAAATTTAGATAGGGCTTTGTGTGATGTTATTAAAGAAAAGGAGGATAAGCCTTTTGGTGACAAAGTTGTGATTTTCGGAGGTGACTTCAGACAGATTCTACCAGTCATTCCTGGTGGAAGTAGATCACAAACGGTCTTTTCGAGTCTAAATGCGTCAGGATTGTGGGATAAGTGCAAAGTTTTGAAACTTACCAAGAATATGAGATTGCAGAAAAAATGTCTAACAAAGGAAGGTGCTTCAGACCTTGAAGCTTTCTCTAAATGGATTCTTGATATTGGAGATGGAAATATTAACTAACCACATGACAGACTCAAAGAGATAGAAATTCCTGAAGATTTGTTGGTGAAAATTTCTGGAGATCCGATTGAAAGTATTTTTCGGGCCGTTTACGGAGAAGAATTATCAACTTCGGAGGATTTGAATTACTATCGAGACCGTGCAATACTTTTCCCTGTAAATAAAGAAGTCGACAAAGTCAATCACCACATGCTGAAAAAAATACCAGGTAAAACTTTACACAATTGCTCTACCATTGTTAGAAAATTACTTAAATGTATACTTAACATTTAATACTAGTATAATATGTATACAAAATATCGATCAATTAGTATATCTAGATTAAACCATTTAACATGAATTAGTATTTACATTTTCAGATATGATCATTTCCTTCAACATCCTCTCATATATATTTAATTTTTATAATTTTCATTAGTATGTATAAATATATAAATATATATATATATAT
>OVAP01003459.1:0-16622 GCA_900406295.1 Aurinia saxatilis
TATTGATACTATATACAATCCACGTATCGACATAACATTTTTTCTCATTAACAAGCAATATCAAAATACAGTTTTATTCTAGAATTTGTTTTTTGATTTTCAGCTTTGACTTTTTGCCAAAATAAACATGTATAGAGGGAAGCTTGTTATTTTAGAACAGATCATCAAGAGACATATCTAACGTATATGTACTACCAAATGAAAATTTTTTTAAGAACTGAGACATGAAGAAGTCCCACTAATGTTAGTGACTGATGCGACTGATACGGACCTACTCTAAATCACAGGGTGGAAAGTTCATATTCTTTAATCCACACAAGTAACCATATTAATGTCATAGAACATAAAACTTGACAATCTCTACAATATTACAAAACCATAATTTATAAAAACATACCATATTTGTTAGGATTGACTATCTGTATCCCCTCAAAACCATTACATATCGCTATATCTACACAGAGTTATGACCTCCTTCTAACACTCCACCATTTTAAAGTTGTATATCTAATTCCATCCGAGATAAATTTTATATCTAAAACTACACCATTTAAAAAGAAAAAAACAGTAGTTATTGTTCATATTAAATAAAATTCTTAATATAAACCATATGAACCATACTCGACCGTAATTGGATAAAACATGTTATACCCAACCCAGAAAAGACACTTAACTCACCTGCAAATACCTGACCCATTAAGAAGAAAAAAGAAGACAAATTCGATTCTAGAAATATGCAAATCACTAAGCTTAAAATATGGGTTTACCACCAGTATTTTGTTTGATGGCTAATGTACCGTGGATTTGGATATAGTTATATAAGATACAAATCTGCAGAAACATGTAAATCAATGAATGTAATGAAACATTGGAGAAGATCGAAAGGGAAATCAACATGTTTCATTTCTGGAATGCATGTAATTTTAACAAACGTAAACCATTAATTTAATTTTTGATATTGGAAATATTATATATATATATATATATATTGGTTATTATTATTATTATTTTTTTGTAAAAGTGTTTTGATTAATTTTTTATTTGTTATTAATTAATTAAAGTGTCATTAATATGAAATGAGAACATGTGTCATTCTTAGAATGAACCACTTGTCATTGGCATGGAGAGTGTTCCTTGTATTTTATATAGTAGATGTCACAAAAGTGATTGACACTAATAACAACTAGAATATTGGTCTGCACCCTGTGCGGGCTCGAATGTAATCGATAATCACATTTTTTAAAAAAATTTGTGGTATGCGTGGAGGGATGATTGATTTTTCTTCTGGGTTTAGATTAGGCATGGGCATTCGGGTACCCGTTCAGTTCCGGTTCGGTACTTTCGGTTCTTCGGTTCTTTGGTTCCATGCATATAGGATCCATTAGGTACTTGATAGATTTTCGGTTCGGTTCGATTCTGGTTCCGGTTTGGTTCGGGTTCGGTTCCTCTTTGAAAAGAACCGGTTAGTACTCAAAAAAAAATCGGGTTTGGTTTCGTTACTTTATACCCAAACTACCCGAAAATATCCAAAAATACTTGAATAATAATAATAAAATATTTATAAAAATTGAAATAATACACATAATTTGGTCATTTTCATCCAAATTATCCAAAAATACATTATCTAACCGAAATAATCAAGGAAATACAAAGAAAAATGTAAAATATACGCTAAACCTTAAAACATTCGGTTCCATTCGGGTACCTATTGGATCTTCGGGTAGTAACTGGAACCAAACCGATACCCATGGATCTTGGATTTGAGATCCAGTAGGTTCCTAGGGCTGGAACCGGAACTAGACCTCCTTTTTCGGTTCGGTTCGGTTTGATTCTTCGGTTCCGGTTTTAGTGCCAGCCCTAGTTTAGATTACTAATATTTTCTGACACTGATAGTCTTGGTTTTCCTATTTCAATGAAAATTTAAATGTTTAGAATAATTAATCATTCTTTTTAAAAAGAAATCAAATTTATAAAAAAAAAATACATAAACTATGATTGTTCCTTGATGGTTTCTTTATGACTCTTCTTCGTTGGTCTCTAAACTAAGAAAACGATTACATGTGAGAAAGAGAAAATACCACTTTCATTACCAACTTCCTTTCACCTCTTTGTGTCTTACACAGCTGCCCCAACGTGCAATCCTTATCCCTAAAATCCAATCAAGTTTTGCGTATACATATACAAAATGTACGTAAGTATCTATCTATTTATACAAAAGGTATCTTATAATTATACAGAACTTACTCATATGCATAAAATACACCATAAAATTTTCATACTCATAGCGACAAAAAAATTTGTGGGTATTTCCGAATTTTCTGGTAGCGTTTTCTACCTTTTTCTCTTTGTTTAATAACGTATATTAATGGTAACAGAGAAAAACTATCATGTAATCAACAATTTCACATATGATCGCACCATAATATTTAAGGTTATGATTGGTGTGTAACTCACATAGTCACGTGTGTCCATAACTATCCCTTCACGCCACTCCAAGCTACCAAACATCTCCACATAGTCCAAAGCTTTGAACTGTTCAACTAAAAGGGAGACAGTGTAGACCTAACACATCCTCAATCAACTGTTAAATTTAAGTTATCATTCTTGCAGCTTGAGGTCAGGTCACATTCACTTCCAAGATCAGGTTGTTCTGTATCTTGAGTTAATAGTCTCACATATCTAAATTTGTGTTCGTGTAGTTTTGGGTTCCGTCTAAGACTGCTTGCCATTTAAATGCAACTCTAGGAAAACTTGGATGAGCTAAATCGGATAATTGTCATAAAAAAATTGGTGTATTATTTATATAGTGACAAAAAACTACACATATATATTGAATCATATATGCTTACCAGATTTAGAATTTACACTTTTTGTTGTTTCTTTGTCTTTATAAACAGCATAGTTCTCTAACTCGTTCATCGTTTATTTGGAATCACGAAACCCTCAAGAAATGGAACAACAATGGAAAATTATATAATGATATAACAAATAAGCAAAAACATAAAAATTATCAAAATAAAAATGAGTGAGTCATTTGTTAAGATGGTATGGGCTTCATAACATAGTTCTTTTTCTTATTGTTCTTTTTATATAGAGAAAGAAGGAGACCACAATAATTAGGTTAAGCTAACAAATTTGGTAAAGCATATTATAGAAGTGTGCAATATTAAATATTTATAATTTTTAAACTTTATAACGTATTATCACAATTATGTTAATAAAATCTGGTATGAAAGCTTGCTCTACCATTTTGGCTTAATATTGGAAATTCTAACAAATCAAGAGAATCTTTAGAACCATAATAACAAAAAAATCTCGATAATTAGTTGTAATCTTTTAAAATAATAAATATGATATTATTTAGAATTTAATTTTAAATACCCCTATAATCACGCACTAATACACTTCAGGTACCATATTTTATACCTGTAAATTCTATTAAAAGCTACATATAGTTATAGTTTTCCGCTTTTCAGAAATTTAATAAACAAATAATTAACAATTTCATTTTATTATTGGAAAAAATCTATTTAATATTTTAAAATTAAATATAAAAAATAGCGAACCTTGACTTTATATTTGTTGTTATGTTTAGAATGTTTAGTATATAATATTTGACTTTAAAATTTGTTGTTACGTGTAATATAAAAAGATATAAGCAAATAAAAAGTATGTGGGTTCTTAAGAAAAAAAACAGTCAAACAAAATCCACTTGAGATTTTCTGGAGTTGGGTGTTGAAATGGAAACCTTTCTTTTAATTTTCAACACCTTCCTCAGATTTCTTTGTTTCTTGCAAAAGCAAAACAAAAATAAAGGGATTATATGATTGGAACTGGACTTATATGGAAACTATTATGAAAGGTTCATCAAAAAAACTTTACTTGATTGGTTTGGGAGTCACAATTCCTTCCGCAAGACTCAATAAAGTAAACGATCTTGAAACATCGCCTATAATGTCATTCTTTGTGCAAGTTTTGACATGCCCTTTCACCAGTACCACTAATTTTCTGCATCAATACAAAAAACAAAACTTATGTCAAATGGTCAATTAAAGACATGAAAATCAACTATACACACCCTTGAGAGCATATGTATCTGCACCGTTCTATCTTCATTTTCTTGTATCTCTTGAAATGTTTATCTAGACATTTTCAGCACCGTTCTATCAGAAGATGACAAAACGCTCCACATATTTAAACTTGGATATGTTGGTTCTCTTTCTTGGTGGTGTCTACATTCAAATAAGGCTCAGAAGGATCTAGATCCATAATCAGAAAGGAGACCCAATATCGTTTGAAATCGACTCCTGATCGAGTTACTTGATCTAGATTCATGATCAGAAGGGAGATTATCTCGTGAGTTGCTGAGATTAAGGGAGGTGTGATCTATATATTTGAGAGTTCTTTGTTTTACCTGTTCTTATCTTCGGTAAAGAGTTTTTCCGTTCAACATTGTCCACTTTGGGAATTGTTTTACCTTCGGATTTCTTCATGGTGGAACCTAAATCAGATGGTGGAGAAGTTGAGACTTCCCCACAAAATCGCCAAAATCTCATGAACTCTAATTTAAAAATTAAAAGACATGTCACTTTTGGTATTTTCTAATTTATATTTAAGCTAATCACATGTCAGATTAAATTAACACTAACTTTGTCTCAGAAAAAGACAAATCAGCAAAAATCACTTAAACTACATTGGTATTAATAAGAAGAGAGATCACTTGACAACAGAAAATGATAAATATACAATTTAACATCAATTTAAAGTAGATAAACTTCTGAGAGTTATTATTAAGTTTATGATTTCATTAAGATATACTATAGATAAATTTCTTAATATAGCACACCCAATATTATAATCAAAGGATAGAGAATGTTAATGTTTTTAATATTAATAGCTGATGTTGTTTTATATAATATATATATATATATATATATATATATTATTTTTTTTCAACTAGCTGATGTTGTTATATAATTTCTATAGTTATAGTTTTATGTAAAATAAATATCATTTATATATTAAAGGAGAGGACATCAGTACAAAAAGTCTGATGTGTCATTCATAAATCGTTTTAGGATCCGTATTACTTCATTAAACCAATCAAAATATTTTAAAATATATTAAATATATGGAAACTTCTACATATTCATTAAATTTTAATATTCATACGTTTAAAAAATTTAAACCCAGTTAAAATATTATATTTGAATATTTATATAACTTAAAGTTTTAACGTTTTATTATTTTAATTAACATCCTTTATATATTTAAAGGAGAGGACATCAGTTCAGAAAGTCTGATGTGTCATTCATATATCGTTTTAGGGCCCACATTACTTAGTTGAACCATTCGAAATATTTTATAATATATTACATATATGGAAATCTCTTCATATTCATTAAATTTTAATACAATCATATGTTTAACAAATTTAAAACCAATTAAAAATATTATATTTTAATATATATATAGCTTAAAGTTTTAACGTTTTATTATTTTAAATTGACTATGTAGTTGATTTAAATCATTAATATCGCTTAAGAATTTTTATTTAATATGATAACTTGAGTTTCCGACCCAAAAAATGAGAACTTAAGTTTTAATTAAATTAAAATAAATTTATCGAAAAACATATTTTATATATTATAATTCTGTAGGAAATCTAGTAGGAAAATAATAAAAAGTCAGGATTTGTGAAGGCATGATCAATAATATGGAACGGGCTCAGATGGTATGATCGAGTGGGGCAAATCTCAAGGCCCATATAGATATTGCAGTGGCCTATAAGTGTACCTTGTTATTCACGTTACGGTGATCTTTCTGAAACTCTCAAATTCTCAGTTTCCATAGCTTCTGATTCCGTTATGTAACCTTTTATTGAACAAGAATACAAAAAAAAAGTAGATAGATTTGAGAGAATCTGTTTCTAAGAGTCTTCGGCTAAAGATCTTCGGACAAATCGACCTTTCATTCTCGGCCTTTTATCTGCGTTAACCTTTCTAACCTCGTACCTTATCTTCTTCTCGAACAAACGATTCTTTCTTTTATCTCTGTATCTCCAAACTCTAGCTTCTCTCTCGCTTCTGCTGCTTACTTTATTCTCCTCTATTCCCTGCAATATCAAGATCCATTACCATACAACTTTGCTCATCAGTTTGAAACTATGACAACATTTTTGTAAGAAGCTTACTGGAGGAACAAGCTGGAAGTTTCTTGTTGCTTCTCTTGGAGACTCTTGTTTATCCCAAGCTGCTATAACGTTTTCGTAATTCAGTCTCAGTAACATGTTCCTCTGTTTTGTATTACTCTCATCACAATCTTCAGTTTCTTCTGTCTTTGTTGTAATCCCAAAGACATTGTTACAATCTTGCTTGTAGCTCATCCAAGATTGTTCAGGATATTCTTCGGGTTTAGCTTCTCCGTTTTCATTGTAGTATAGATCCTCCATTGCATCAATCTCTTCTCCAAAGAAGAATCCCATCTCGGTGAATCCCCGAAACTCTGGCACAAGAGAAGTCAGATCATCATCATCATCATCTTGTTTTTCCGGTATGAAAAACATTAATCCTTCGCTTCCAATCTCAGGAACACGAGTGTCTTCTCTTCTTCTTCTACTCTCCTCATCATCATCTATCTTTTGTTCTTGTGTCCTTTTCTCGCACCGGACTCTCGGAGTTCTTGCTTTTCTTCTGAATCCGCTGTGCCAAACCGGCTTCAAAGCTGTTCCTTGAAGTACATCATTTGTTCTGATGCAAACTCTCTCGTGTTTTGTCGCCACTTGGTTCGCAGAATGCACCAATTCATCACAAACACGGCACAAGAAAGCATCATCCGACCCACAGTACCAAATCGCTTGTTTGTTCAGACAAAGCTCGCAGGCTCGAGGCGGCTTCACATCTTCTTCTTGGTGCTCTGGAATCATAATTTCTGCACAATACATGAAACAGAGTTAAGAGAAGATATCAAATTAGAAAGAAAAAAAGGCAGTAATGGTTTTATACTTTCCTGGAATTGTAGATTTTGGTGACTAGTCATGAGCTAAGAACAAAAAAAAGATGTTAAAGTGAGAAAAAGTGGACAATGAAGAAGACAAGAGCTAAGAAAGATGGGATCATAATGGGCACTGACAAAGGAGTGTTGTTAGGTACTGTATATAATAATCTTTCTTTACAATTAGACAAAGACACATCCTTAAGAAGCTTGAAGATTTTTTTTACTGACACTTCCTTCTTATGTCAGTAAGGAGCAATGACTTGTTTGTATACATCTTTACATTAAAATATTGATAAATATACTTAGGTAGAGAAGATTTAGCTTAATAAAAAATTAATGAAATTTGAGAAAAGGGGTAATGACTTTTGGTGAATTATTGAAGTTAGGCCATACCAAATTTTGTTGTACTAGAAGAAAAAAACAGACACTCTAGTGATGATTTGGCTTCATATACCGACAGTTGATCCAAATCTATGCGATTTCATTGGTCAGAGTTGGATTATGTTTTTGGGTCTTTTATGAGATCTTTTTCTTACCCATTCTCTAAATTTTATCTTTTTGTTTGTTTGTCATTTGTTTTTCTGACTCATTTTGTCTGTGGTCCTTTCCCTGTCTTTATCACCATTTATATTGAAGTTTGGACTGAACCAAGAGAGAAACTAAGAAACTTTTCATGACCTATAAGATTTTTGTTTTCATTAAGACAGTACTGAAACCTAATTCTGCGGTGTTTGGACTTGTATTATGCTTGGTAAATACTTTTTTGTATCGTTCAGAAGATATGGTCTCAATAAGATATAAAATGCAAGTCTACAAGCATATATCAAGGGCATTCAAATATACAAACAGAGCTAAAAAGAGGGTAATTACTTGATAACCTGCGGCTTAAAGGTATAAATCAAGCCATTAACATGAGACAGAGACTCCATTTAAGTCCAGTAATCACTTCTCACCAACCCTAGTTCATACAGTCCAAAACATGTCCCGTCTCTTAAAATTATCAATGAAAATCCGTGACTAGGCTTAGCAATGTCACACAGACGAGACTGCGAACAGATTGATATCTATAAACAACCGTATGTGTTGAATGTCCAAAAAGTGAGTCACTCCAAGATTTATCAAGTCGTTTCTCAACAGTCCAAAACATGTCCCATCTCTTGAATTATCAATGAAAGTTCATAAGTTTAAACTCTGTGGTAGAGTAAAAAAATGAATGTGATTGCAAAACCAAGTCAGACAGTCTAAGATCGGATGAGTTCATATTTGTATACTAAATATTCAAAACTTCATGTATAAGTAATAAGACAATAATCTCATTTGTACTCGTTTTTGAAGGTGAAAATGATCACGTTTTCTTTCCTTTCGTGACGGTTCAAGACGACGTTCGTGGTGGAGTGGCCTCACTTTTCCGGCGACCACATCCCCACTCTGCAACTCCCACTTTGGATCTCACGATTCTTTGTGATGCCCCTCTCCCTTCAAATTTGGAGATGAATATCCTTTTGAGACGAATAACGCGACTTCCGATGTTTCGCTTCGATGCGACTTGTTGGGCGATCTTCGCCTTACTCTTATGCATGTTCGTAAGAACGGGTTTTGTCCTTGCCAGCGTCGAACGATCATTGTTCGGTGACCACAAGGTCTTCTCTATCCCCGTGGTGTCTCACCCACACTACGGTCTCAATCTTGGTGCGGACAATGAACCGTACATGTGAAGTCTCCGTTTAATGTTTCCACCCGATGATCATCTTATTTCAATTCGTGATCGTGGTCCATGTTAGTAAGAACAACATAAGTTTGTTCATTGAGAAGAGAAAGACTCCTAGTTAGAAAGAGTGTCTCATGTGGGTGCAGAAACAGATGGACCAAACTCAAAGTGATGGGCCAGAAGAAATGAAATGTCGAAGCCCACAACAGCCCAGCACACATTTAAACTCTCTGCAACTCCAACGGTACAGAGAAGAAGAAGATAAGACTGAAGAAAGCAAGGTTATCTCTTCAAGTTGTACTACAAAGATTGATACAAGTTGCGGTGAGCTGGAGATAGCAAATAGATTCTCAGTCCTAGAATCAACGGATGAGAATTAAAGGAGATTAGGGCATCCAACAAAGATGCTTGACTATATAAACCGAACAATGTTGTAAGAAACAATTGAGACTTAAATGAATCAATAAAACAATACAAAGGTTTTTGATTTACTATCCACAATCCAAAGAACCACTCAAGAATGTAAACTTCTTTTCCTAAAGTTCTACACTCTCACTCTTTGCTTTTCCAAAAGCGATATGTCCTATCCACGGACTGAATCTTCTATTTATACTCATAGAGATTCAACAACCGAATCACCTGAATCTACCCGAATCAGATGCAATCCTAACTGAAGAAATATCCCAATATTTCTTCCCCAAGTTTATCTCTTCCTATTTTTTCTCCGGAAAGATAAACTTAACTTTATCTTCAACTGAACTGCTTACAAGCAGATTCAATATCTTTTTCCAACTACTCGAGTCTTCTAGAGCCTTCTAGAATCCTCCAAACTCCCTCCAGCTCAGCTACTGCTTCACTGGTCCACGTCAGCTTCGGTCCAGCTCTGTTCCGTGCTAACACCTGATGTAGCTCAGGTCTGCTACATCTTCAATCTCCCCCTTTTTAGCTTTGTGCGTCTGCTCAAGCACCTGCAAAACTAGAGAGAAACACATCCCAGCAACCTAGGTAGTCCTACACAACCCAGATTCAAATCCACCTTTATGAAAACCTGAATATTCCATTCAAAAGCCAACACACTTAGGTTTTTCAATTACACGTCGGATAGGCCAACACACTTAGGTTTTTCAATTACACGGCGGATAGGAGAAAGATTTAGGAGAAAGATTTAAAATCAAGTCTATCTTTACTCCCCCTGAAACAGAGACACGATGAGTAAAAACACAAAAAGAAAAACGGATTAACTCCCCCATAATCCTAGATACTCTGGCTGACAGATTCTTCCCTTCATTGTCACTCCCCTCATCATCCTTCTCCTGTTCTCCCCCTGCTTGGGAGACCACACAAGGTAAAAACCACAAAACAAAAACAGACCAACAGAGTTACGAAAGCATACCTTCCAGACGAGTCACCAGATGTTGAACTGTAGACAGAGCTGTCTGAAGCACTCCCTGGAAATCCTTGATCAATGCCAAGGCAGTACTCGAGGTTACATACCCATCCGAAGGAAGAGTGATGACAATCCCAGGGATGACCAACTGTGAAGGCACTAAAGATGAGGAAGGGTCCTGCGGAGTGTGAGGCTTGTCAGATCCATGCTTAGCCGAGAACCGTTGTCCAACCCGAGTGTCCTGCTTGAATTCCAATGGAGCAACATACGACTCATTAACAGCCACCCGAGGCACGCGCTGACTGGCCATAAGACCAAAAATTGTGGCTGGAAATGGGAGGTTGTTAGGACCAAAAGGTTTAACTCGTATAATCTGATCAAAGATCTTGGAACCAAGATCAACACGAATCCCATGAAGAACCTTGTAGAAAAACCGACATCATTCCTCTTGCTTGTAAGTGTTGTTAGAAGTGGGCATCCAATTGAGACCACACAACAAGTAGACCAGAGCATTCTGCGAAGGCATCATAGACGTGATCACAGCTGGTATCTTGTCCCATACAACTGCAGGATCCTCGCCACACAAGAACTGGACTACCTCATCCCTTGGCATAACGTCAACATTTATCTCAGCCATTCTCTCATCAAAGGTGAGAGGAGGAATATCATACAACTCGTTGATCAACGCGGGAGAAAGAGTATATTCAAAGCCACGAACAAAGACTTTTACCTCCTTATCTGCAGGAGCAACTGATGGAAGATGAGCATAAAACTCATGGACCAGAGTACTGACAAACCGGGGCACTTGTGTGACAGTCTTAAGAAGATGGACTCGCTCAAGGGTAAAGGTGAGACCATGAGCTCCCTTACGATTAAGAACAGTGTAATGTTCCGCACACCACTTCTTAGTTTTAAGAGCATTAAACTTTTCCCGAGCCTCTGTGGTCTGAAAGCGCTGAAGAGTAGTCCGAATCTGGGATCCAGCTAGCGATCGAGGAACCTCAACAACCATGATCCGATGACTGACCTTAACACCCGAGGCAGCACCTGTGCTTTTCTTTGAGCTACCACTGGATTGCTCAATCTTGACGGGTATTGGCTCTACAACCTTCTGTTTCTTCTTATCCTGAGCAGAAATCGGCTTAGTAGGCCTAGGTGCCTTCCGTTTAAGTCCTCGGGACTGAGAAGTCAGACGCTGAGCAGTGGGAAACTCCTTAATCTCAATTCCCTTGTGCTTCTTTGACCGAGTAACTCGATGTTGACCGATGTCAAAATCTGAATAGTCAGATGCATCTTCAAGTGGGGCAAACAAAGAGTCGCTAGAAGATGAAGAGTTGTTGGGTTGAGACACAATCGGAGATGCTGTGTTCTTGGCAGCGGAAGCAAGAGCATCTTCGTAGTCAGACTCATCCGCCGGAATTGCATAGCGCCGAGGCTTGGCTCGACTGTTCACCGGTGGTCTTGCATGTGGTGTCTTCTAGCTGGACTGCTTCTTTGACTCAGGATTTGGGCGTGTGGGCGGTGGAGGTGGACTTTCTACAGAACTCGAATCTTTCACCTCCTCGATCTCATCATCGGAACTGTAGATCACCAGAGGCTCCGTGACTGTAGACGAGACTGTGGCCGGTCGCGGCATGCTCCTGGTTTTACTCCGTGTTCTCCTCATGAGATTGCTTGTGAAGAAAGTCGGATGAACTCACACTGTATATATGCTTATCAAAGATTCTCTCAATCCAGAGAAAATCGGAGAAAAGATATTGATTTGATGTTATCCGTCCCTTTCTCTTCTCCATCCCTACTTATCAGTAATCAACGTGGGCTTTGTCTACCACGTGGGCCTTCTATTTTGACTAACTCCATGGGCCGCTGTTCCATTGTAGTGAGGCACATCCAATCACTTGCTCAAACTCACAAGTCTAGCACACATTAGTTAGTCACACAAATCACAGTAGATCATGATGGGAAATATACATGTAATGGTGCCCATTTTGTCACAGACTTTCAACTGCCATATTAAACAATCAACAAGAAAGCAAGGTGTTGATACCACAACGTGAGAGAATCTTAAGGTACCTCATTGGCTAGCACATGATTAAGCTCAGGTCGGGTGGTTCATTTTTTCCGATTCATACAATCTGGTCATTAGAGCTATAGTGTCTAGCACTTTAGGAATCCTCCACAGACTCCAGCATTGATCATTTCTCATCATAGCTGAGTATCTTCAAGCACACCAGAAAGACATCATCCTTCTAGATTCATTCCCACACGATGTCTTGATAAATCCCCATTTATACTAGTATAACCAGTAGAGCATAGATGTTGCTCACATTACTATCCAAACTCACTTTTTTCTTTTATTGCCAGTTTTTGGCCTCTCCCCAATTTTTGTTATCTGCCAATTTTTGGCCACTCACCCATTTAGAATACCCTTTTCTTTTTCTTTATGCCCTTTTTGGCACCTCACCTTTTTCTGCCAACAGTGGTCTCTCATTTTGTTTTCTCAGAGAATTTTGTGCTCTGAGTCTTTTATTATTTCTTTACTTTTCTCTCACCCAGAAGTAGACACACTCCTTAAAGAAAAATCTAGGCCTATATACTTAGGGGAACTTACAAGCATGTGTGGGGAATCAAGACTCCATCTTTTGGTGTACAAGTGACCTCGGTGCAGGCTCAGAGGGAATGACTTCTGTTGGTACATGGGGTTGCTACACGCCACTATACCTGCTAACTCCAAACAAAATCTAAATGTTGTACCACGACTCGAGTTAGCACCTGTACCAGCCCTGTACACTTAACAACAACTGATTACATCTCACAGACACCAATTGACTTTCATAAATTAATAAACCGATTGTAATCTAAAGGTTTAGTAAATATATATGCCAATTGTAAATCTGTGACAACATGTTCAACCACTACCTGTTTCTCCTCCACCAATTCTCTGATGAAATGGTGCCTTATGTCCATGTGTTTAGTCCTGGAGTGTAGCACTGGATTCTTGGATATGTTTATAGCACTCTTGTTGTCACAACGAACCAGAGCTGGCCCTAAATCCAAACCATAGTCTGATGCCATCTGTTTCATCCACATCAGTTGAGTGCAGCAACTTCCCAAGGCGATATATTCTGCCCAGTTGTCGATAGTGAGACTGAATTCTGTTTCTTGCTCAACCATGAAACTAGGTTGTTACCTAGAAAGAAACAGCCACCACTTGTACTTCTCCTGTCATCCACACTTCCTGCCCAATCTGCATCACAATATCCGGCCAGAAACTTGTTCGACCCTTTAGAGTAGTAGATTCCNTCCACACTTCCTGCCCAACCTGCATCACAATATCCGGCCAGAAACTTGTTCGACCCTTTAGAGTAGTAGANATGCGTTTTACTGCCATCAAGTGCGATTGCTTGGGCTGAGCTTGGTACCTGGCACACATGCCTACGCTTAAACTTATATCTGGTTGACTCGCTGTAAGATACATCATGCTTCCTATCATCCCTCGGTAGAGTCTTTCATCCACAGCTACTCCATCTATATCTTTGGACAACTTGGTTGTGGTGCTCATAGGAGTCTTGGCCTCCTTGCATGATTTCATACCAAACTTCTTTACAATTCCAAGTGCATAGGTGCTTTGAGATATAAAAACTCCTTCCTCTGTCTGGGTCACTTGAAACCCAAGAAAGTACTTCAGCTCTCCAACCATACTCATTTCAAATTCCTTGATCATCTCTTGTACAAATGTGTCTACCAACATTTTAGACGTGCTTCCAAAGATGATGTCATCAACATATATCTGTACCATCATGGTATGTTTGTCGTGCTCCAGAATAAACAAGGTCTTGTCAACACTCCCTCGTTGATACCCTTTACCAGTTAAGAACCCAATAAGTCTCTCATACCAGGCTCGAGGAGCCTGCTTCAAGCCATACAATGCCTTCTTGTGTCTGTAGACATAATCATGATGACTAGAATCTTCGAATCCTTTTGGTTGTTCCACAAACACTTCCTCTTGTAGAATCCCATTCCGGAATGCACTCTTGACATCCATTTGATATAGCTTGAAATTCAGAATACAGGCCATTCCAAGTAAAAACCTGATTGACTCTAGTCGTGTAACCGGTGCAAAAGTTTCTTCGAAATCTACTCCTTCAATTTGTGAGTAACCATGTGCTACCAGTCGTGCCTTATTTCGTACTACCTCACCACTCTGGTTTATATTATTTTTGAAGATCCATTTGGTTCCCACAACATTGACTCCACTCGGCCGAGGCACTAGTTCCCATACATCATTCCTGGCGAATTGTTCTAGCTCTTCTTGCATAGCCAGAATCCAGAAATCATCTTCAAGGGCCTGAACATGATTCTTTGGCTCTATCATGGATATTAAACTTTCCAACCGATTCATTTCTTTGAAATTTAGTTTGATACCACGTGTTGTACGCTCGTCCAGTTTCCCTATGACATCCGAGACTGAATGATTCTTGTGCACCTGTTGTGCTACCTCATCCTCTGGTTCAGACTCAACCTCATTCACTTCCTGTGAGTTACTGGTCTGGTGATTCTTAGGTTGTACACTTTCTTGCTCAGAATCAATGTATGTGTTAGTGCCATCCCAGTGAATAAACGAGAAATCATCAAAGACAACATTCACTGATTCCTCTATCTTCTAAGTTCGTTTATTGTATACTCTAAACCTTAGGCCAGTTTCAGAGTACCCCAAAAACATACCCTCATCACTCCTAGAGTCAAACTTTCCCAGATTGTCCTTATCATTTAGAATATAACACTTGCATCCAAAAACATGAAAGTAACTCAAGTTTGGAGTCTTGCCTTTCCACAGTTCATATGGGGTTTTAGTGGTACCTTTCCTGACATAGACTCGGTTGATGATGTAGCATGCTGTATTCAAAGCTTCTGCCCAAAATCCCTTAGCTATGTTGTACCCTATCATCATTGCTCGTGCCATTTCCTGGAGAGTACGATTCTTTCTTTCCACAACTCCATTCTGTTGTGGTGTTCTTGGTGCTGAGAACTGGTGAGCAATTCCATGATCCTCACAGAACTTAATCATGCCTTCATTCTTAAATTCTCCTCCATGATCAGTTCTGATTTTCTTGATGTTTCCCTTCTCATTTGCAAGTTGAGGTGCCCAGATTCTGAAGCTTTCTGGTGTCTCCGACTTCTCTCTGATAAATCGAACCCAAGTAAACATGGAGTAATCATCTACAATAACAAAGACATACTTCTTTCCAGCCAAACTCTCAGTCTGTATGGGTCCCATTAAATCCATATGCACAAGATCTAACGGTGCCTTTGACTGTATATCTTGCACCTTCTTGTGTTGAACCTTGACTTGCTTTCCCAATCTGCATGGTCCACATACTATACGATCATCTCCTCTGAGTTTTGGAACTCCTCTGACTATCTCTTGATTCACAAGTGTAGTAAGATTTCTTACATTCATGTGTCCAAGCTTCTGGTGCCATAGGTTAAGATCATCCTTGGCTCTAAAGCACTTGACTGACTCTTTCCACATATAGCAGTTGTTCTCTGACCTCACTCCACTTAGAACTGTTTTGCCCTTTGCATCAATGCCTTTGCAATCTACTTTGGTAAACACTACTGTTAACCCTTCATCACACAGTTGGCTAACACTGATGAGATTCGCCTTGAGACCATCAACAACATAGACATTCATAAGTTGAGGTAATTCAGGTGTACCAGTTTTTCCTTTGCCCTTGATGTTGCATTGACTTCCATCACCAAATGTCACAGTTACTCTTTTTAGACGTTTGACATTATCAAGCAACTCTTCGGATCCTGTCATGTGTCGTGAGCATCCACTGTCGAAATACCATGGTCCTTCTCCACCATTCTCGGGTGTAAGGAATGCCATGTTACATGTCTGAGCTACAGACTGGGCTACCTCACCTTCTGAATTTTGGTACAACTCAGACGTGTTAACCCATGCTTGATTCTTCTTGTTCATATCCCAATACAAACTTCCTTCTCTTCTGATTTCATTAACTCGATCCCAAAACTTATAACAGTTTGCCTTGATATGACCTGGTTTGTGACAGAAGTAGCACACTCTGCGTTCCTTATTCTCGCGGTGCTTCCTTGACGATCTCTGTTTCTGTCGATTGTGTTGTTTAGAATACCATCTGGATTTGGCCTGATGTGACTTTCTGGTACGTTTCCCTTGACCAGTTTGTCAGTGCTGAGAGTGTTTCGAGGGTTCTGTCTTCAGTCGCTACCTAGGATGCCTCCTCGGACCCCCATAGTGTTGTTCAACATTCCTCCTGACTGCTCTGGGTGCATTCTGATTAACGTGACCTTGACCTGGTCTGCGTGGCTCATTTTTAGGATCCTTCATATCTCCTGCAGAGATAAAGTTGATCTGTAAAGTGGTATTGCCTCCACCATTATAGCCNCTGTAAAGTGGTATTGCCTCCACCATTATAGCCCAACCCTCGATGTGTTCATTCCGTTCGACCCATGGACAACAAGGAATCCAGTTGCTTCGTTCCCGTG
>OVAP01003460.1:0-16621 GCA_900406295.1 Aurinia saxatilis
GGAAATCAAATTCTATTAAACTATAAATAGTAAAGCTTTCACTATCAAGTTTAGGATCTCTTACTCTAAGTGGTGTATTGGTAGCAGGTTTATCCTATGATTATATTAAGAACTGATATGAAAGTAAGCCTATAAACTAATCATTTCACAATCCTATTGCCTATCTACCAAACCATGATTCCTCCTAGCAAACCCTATTCCTAACTAAAAGACTACTCAGACATAATAAGAGTAACCATGCTGACAATGAAAATTGCTTATTATAAAGAAGGGTTTATAATAACTTCTTTAGGGTGCAGAGATTACAAACTTCGTCCTTGATGATCAAAGCAACAATAAAATGAAGAAACAATAAGAAACTGAAACTATTTAGCATGGATGTCTAGAAGCTTTTGAGTGTTTTCTGATGATTCTCTCTGGCTTTAGTCGTATGTATTTATAGGGGAGAGGGTCGAGTAGTTGGTCGAGATAAATCAGGAAAAGGATTTGGATAGAAATCCAAGTATTTGTGTTTATCCCATCACGATCGATCGGTCGCCAATATAGCAATTGATCGGTGGATATGTTAAATGTGTCTTCTGAAGATTCGGTATCTTGGGAGATTATCTCCAATGTATCCTGATATATCCCCGATTACAACGGTCCTTATCTGAATTTGTTCTTGCAACTTCCTTGAGATGATGGGCTTTGATCAATCGATGGGCCTCCGGTCCGATCGATTGGGCCTTTATTTCATGCGTGCTTCTGGATACATCTTCAATTATTTGGGCTTAACTTCTTACTCCTGAGGGCTAATGACTTGATTTCAAGCCCATGTGACAGCTAACTCAAGTGGCTTGATTGTCCTAACTCCTCACTTCATTCCAAAATAAACATCTTCATCTGGGCCTGAACTTCTGACGTTGATTCGTTGGACTTGGTAGAAAATGCCCATTTGTGACCTAAAATGCATTGTTTTCACAAAAACACTTTGCAAACAGAAAAATGTGAAACCATGTGGTTAATGTTTCAAATCAAATAGTTTCTTCATTAAAAACACCAAAAAAATCATATCGAAAAGCGGTAAAATATCATCCATGTTAGTATGCATAGTTCTTGATGACACGAATTGAGGTTAGAAGTAAGTCCCGCGTTTATGAAGAGAATCGTTCTAATAGAGGCATGGAGGTTGTGATCAAAGCGTTGCTCGAGGATGCAATGGGGAGACTCTCAGTTAACTTTTTGTAATGATTATTCAAAATATTTTGACTTTGTAGATATGTTGGGATTATCAAAAACTTGTAAATTGAAGTTGTTTGGGGACTACTAACACTACAATGAAATTAGTGTTTCAAGAAAAGACACATATGTGGTGAGATTAGTGGTTTTACCCGCTGGGAGAGGATTATATCCCACGTGGGAGTTAGTGGTGGGCGTTGTTATTTCAAAAGGATTCTTAACCGTTGGATTAAACATATTGAACCTCAAATTGGAAAGAAATATTTGTTCAAATATTGCTAAACACGATTTCGGTATTATTAATACCCCAAAAAAAGATAAATATTTTTATATTTTTATATATTTAATATTTAAGAGTCAGATAAGAGAGAACTCAGATCTGAAATCTTGTCTCATCGTCAAAATAATCAACATTCACATCCAATTGCTTTTTCGCACTACCGAATACAAATTCGACGATACTAACTTCATCAGTACCATGAAACCGAGCTAGACCCGACAATTGAGAAACAATCCGGATGTCAGCTTCAAAAAGGTTAGATCTAGTCTTCTCCTTGAAAGGGAAAAGTATATGATTTGTGATGCTAATCTATTTTCTGGTATTATTAATGCCACAAAATGAGAAGAATTCTAAACTCGATTTTAATTTAAAATTTTTTAATAGATTTAAATATTAAAGAGTCGGATAGCGAGGATCTTTCTCTCTTCACGTGTTATGTTTGATTTTTCTCAGTGTTTTCCTGGATTAAGATGTAACGTTTGTAGGTGAAGAAAACCTTAATTTTTTATGTGTAGTTATATGCTTATTAGTATAGTCTCTTTTCATGGTTTTTGTGAAAAAAAAGAGTCATATAAGAGAACTCACTAAAACAACAAACACAAACTAGATAGTGAAAAATCAACAATAAACACAAAAAATAAACGCGAGACACAAACTTAAACTTAATAAATATCAAGCTGTTTCTGTAAAGGTGACAAATCGCTTCTTCACAACGTCCTCAAGAACACCCATGAGGGGGTCAAATATCCCCCTGAGGCAAAACTGCCGAGTCAACGGACATAAAGGGTGACCTCATCCTTAGGACGAGGTCATACGATTTGGATACGGCAACCTAGGTTGGAAGATAACTGTTGGGTCATCGAAGGCAACCACATTTGACTAGGCATAAAGCCGAGTTCATTTCCTGCCTAAGTTAATTTGGGGTACCAGCGAGCTCACTTTTAACAGGGCCTTAATGACGAGCTCAGTATTCTACAGTCATAGAGCCTGTAAGCATCCGGCCCACGCTCATCATAAAGAAGGCCCATTTGTTTATAAGGCCGAGCACAAGAGAAGCTCAGACATTCAAAAAGGCAAGCCGACATGAAGAAAAAGGAAAGTTGCTGCTAATATCTGAGAAGCACTTTATAATCTGGATTAAGGCTTTGAGCTTTCACGGCAAAATTCTTGGCCCCAACAATGTCATTCATTATGAACTTCCATTCTGCAGTTTTGTTTTGCCCTTGCTGCCTCGTCTTTGTTTCACGCCATGGCACTCACGTACTTATATAATTCAATATATCTAATGAACAAGTTTCTTATGCCCAAGAAATTCTCCGCCAAATTAAGGCCGACTATGACAAAAAAAAAGAGGTATTAAGCATAAAAAATACACATACATCTTAATGGTTTCCATCAAATGGTGATATACACCATCGAACATGTAGAAGAATCAAGCAAATCAGAAAACATAGGTCGTTTTAGATAGTGTCATCGAAAATTGCAAAACAAAAAACAATCAAAGCGTAGATAGCCAAATCGAATCCTAAACCACTTTTAAAAAGTTTGGAATGCTAATTAAAGATTACAAAACTCCAAAAATAAATTTTATAAAAGTACTATATGACCTTAAAATTTACAAGTGCTATAGTCAAAGAATGGGGGCGTCGTCTATGGCAAACAACAAAGATTCTTATGAGGTTAAAATTGATAGAGTAAGATTGGCAGAAGAGAAGATAGCTAGCGTGCAAACACTCACAAGTCTTTAAGATGTTATCACAAAATATGTGTCCTCCGTGTGAGTTTATCATCACTTATCCTCATAAGAATCTTTGTTGTTTGCCATAGACGACGCTCCCATTCTTCGACTATAGCACTTGTAAATTTTAGGCCACATAGTACTTTGTTAAAAAATATTTTTGGAGTTTTGATGATCTTTAATTAGCGTTCAAAACTTTTTTAAAGTGGTTTAGGATTCGATTTGGCTATCTACGTTTGGATTTCTTTAGTTTTGCAATTTTCGATGACACTATCTTTACCGACCTCCGTTTTCTGATTTGCTTGATTGTTCTACATGTTTGATGGTGGATATCACTATTTGATGGAAATTATTCACATGTGTGTGTATTTTTTATGCTTAATACCCTTTTTGTTTTGTTTTAGCCTGACTTAATTTGGCGGAGAGTTTCTTGGGCGTTTGAAACTTATTCATTTAAATAGATTAAATTATACAACTATGTGAGACCCATGGCGTGCAAGAAAGACGTGGTGACAAGGGCAAAACAAAATACAGAATAGAAGTTCATAGTGAAAGACATTGCTGGGTCCAAGAAATTTGCCTTGAAAGCTCAAAGCCTGAAAATCCAGATGATAAAGGTGCTTCTCTGATGTTCACAGTCGGTCTATTTTTTGTATATAGGAAATCCTAGGTTAAACTTGCTAGCTTTTCCATTCGATTTAACTCTTTCTTGTAAATGTTGTCGACAAAAAGAAAAAAAAAATGAATATAACTTCAAGATTATTTTACAAACCAATTAAAGTGCCTAAGAAGCATTTAGAATTTTTTAGATTCCATATCTTTTATTTTGTTTTTTGCTTAAAATAGACTCATCTCTTTCTACAATGTTAAAACCAAAAGATAACCAATTACCAAATGATTCAACTTACAAAATACATCCTAGTGATGGGTTATAGTCTCAGCTGATATACAACACATCAAGTCACGATTATGCTTGCATAACTCAAAACTCCCTCAACTAAGGGCCTGACTGGTTTAACCGTTGCGGGTGCGGTTACGATTGCGGGAGTTTGCGGGTGAGGGTTGTTGCGGTTTTGAGCGTTAATACACGATTTGTACGACTGATGTAGGATTAAAAATTGGTGAATTTGCGGGATATATCTGACTGGTTACCAGCGAACGTAATAGCGGTTGAGTATATATTATCAACATGAAAATATATATAATTGTAATTGTTTTTACAAATAATTATAATTAATAAATATTTTAATATAATAAAAATAGAAATATATAGTTTAATATTGGTATAACGATTAAAAATTGATGAATTTGTGGGATATGTCTGGTTACCGTTTTTAAAATATGATTATTTAATACATGATACCTGTATTTTTTCTTGTAAGAAGTCTAAAATACCCCTATTTAAATATTAACCATTTATGAGGTTTTAAGGTTTAGGATCTAGGACTTAGGGTTTAAAAACCCTAAAACCTAAAATCCTAAACCCTAAAAATTCTTCCCACCCCTAATAAGCCTTAACCTCCTAATATATAAACCCTAAATCCTTACAATTAAACCCTAATAGTTATTAAAAATTAAACCTTAAGCTTATAAGGGTTTAACCCTAAATCCTAAACCCTAAGTAAATCATAAACTCTATAATTTTACTAAACCCTAAATCCTAAAATCCTAAACCCTAACAAATATATCATTTATAATAAAAAATATCTTTGGTAAATAAAGGGTATAATGGTATTAAAATAAAAAAAGGATGGATATATGTGATTAGAAAAATGGGTGCGGTTATATGTGGTTAGTGGGTATATAAAGTTGGGTATATTTGTCATTCTCTCAATGAAATACTTCAAACATGTTTTATTTTATTTTGATAAATAATTTATGTATATGTAACTTACAATGATAAATACATTTTAGTTTAATTGAAATTTTATGCCAAATATATAAGAATATGATTATTTAATACATGATACATATATTTTGTTTTAATTTTTTAAAAACTTTTATATCTTAATATTGAAAGATTATTAAAAAAAAAAAAAAGAGTAGCAATCGCAACCGCAAACGCCCGCAAACGCTCGAGGGAATGAGCTTTTGGTTTTGAGGGATTCTGAGCGGCTAAAAAATTGTCGAGAGTGATTTCCGTGATTGTTATCAAACGCTAACAACCGCGATCACCTGCAGCGTTTGCGTTTGCGGGTAATAGCGGATGAACCATTCATCACCTAATTCAGGATCACAATTATGGTTTCATAACTTAAAATTCACTTAACTCATACAGAATGCTCACATGACTTTATCTCCTAGCTAATCTTCCAGTTTCACTAGTCACATAGTAACTGACCTTTCTTCCACCAGAGCCACCGACCTCAGTTTCTCCCACTACTTTCCTCTTTTTAAAAGAACCACCAGAAGCAGGCGATGAATCAATATTGCTTTTCCTTTCGGCATGCTTCTTTTCTTTACTCGTGGTTGCTTTAGCCTCCTCATAATCATGTTGAACCACACTTGCAGCATGAGCTGCATAGATGGTTCTTGAACATGTCCACTTCGTGGTAGCATTGTGGTATCTAACCAAGGTTAGATTTAGGTTTTGCTTAAGACGGCTGTTACTACTCCCATGGCTTGATATACCCGGTATAGGGACTTCTACTGCTGAGAATGAATGTCAGCAACTAGGGCACAAAAGGTCATAGTTGACATAAAGTATGAGATGCTCGTATTGCATCATGCACCTCCTATAGACTATCAAAAATGTATACGACCTTATTGGTCTGAGCACCCCGAATGAAGTAAATGAGCTCAGCGTTGTTGTATAATGATCACTCCGTCCTGTTTTGTTTAGTATTACCAACTGAGTTTTGCGGATTGTTCTTCTGGGTCGTCTGATTGTTCTTCTGGGTCATTGTCATATGGCGCAGTTGCAGTAAATGAGCTTGGCGTTGTACAATTATGACCCATAGGAACTGTCAAAAGACCTAGAAGATCATTCCGAAAAACCTAGTTGGTAATACTAAAAACATGACGGAGTGATCATCATACAACAACGCCAAGCTCATTTACTGCATCTGGGTCCTCATAACAACCAAGGTCATATACATCATGGACAGTCTGCAGGAGGTGCATGATGCAATACAAGTGTCTCGGAGTTTATGTCAAATGTAGCCTTATGTGTCCTAGTCTCCGACTGTCATTATCAGCAGTATAAGTCCCTAAATAAGGTATATAAGCCATGTGGGAGTAGTCACAACCGCCTTAAGCGAAACCTAGATCTAAACTTGGTTGCAGACC
Organism: Aurinia saxatilis; assembly: GCA_900406295.1. Taxonomy (NCBI): domain Eukaryota; kingdom Viridiplantae; phylum Streptophyta; class Magnoliopsida; order Brassicales; family Brassicaceae; genus Aurinia; species Aurinia saxatilis. Next base: position 6,525 of record OVAP01003460.1, read on the forward strand.
ACAATGTTACCACGAAGTGGACATTCTCAAGAACCAGCAATGCAGCTCATGCTGCAAATGTGGTTCAACAAGATTATGAGGAGGCTAGAGCCACCGCTAGGAAAGAAAAGACGAATGACAAAAGGAAGAGAACTACTGATTCATTGTATGCTTTTGGTAGTTCTTTTATAAAGAGGAAAGTAATGGGAGAAACTGAGGTCGTGGCTCTTGTGGAAGAAAGATCACTTACTATGTAACTGGTGAAACTGGAAGATTAGCTAGGAGATAAAGTCATGTTAGCATTCTATGTGAGCTACAAGAATTTTGAGTTATACAGCTATAATAGTGATCCATGAGTTCAAACTGCCAAGTCAGCGGACATAAAGGGCCACTTCGTCGTTAAGACAAGGTCGTATGATCTGGCTACGGCGACCTAGGTCGGAAGATAACTATGGAGTCATCGATGGCGACCTCATTTGACTAGGCATAAAGGCAAGCTCGTTTTCCTCGCCGAAGTGAAGTAGATCGTACCAGTGACCTCGACTTTGACAGGGCCTTAACGATTAGCTCAGTAGTCTATGGTCGTAAAGGTTAGCCTTATAAGAATCCATCACAGGCTCATCATAAGGATGGCCCATTCATTTATGAGGCCAAGCACAAGAGATGCCCATACATTCGACAAAGGCGAGCTGACATGAAGAAAAAGGAAAACTGGAAGATAAGGAAAACACGAGAAGATCTAGGAAGTTTAACTTATCTATAGTCATTTTATTCTTGTATTTAAGCAATCCTAGGTTACACTTGTTAGATCATCTCTTTCTAGCCTACAAACCCTAAACCTTTGTGCTATGAAAGACTCAACACTTTTTCCGACTAATAAAAACTCTTTTTTTTTTATCTTTGTTTGGTTTTTCACTGATAAGTTTGGGGTCCCTAAAGATCACAAATAAATTCTGTTGTGTGAGTGTTTGCCACACACCTCAGGAATAATCACCTTTGAAATCTTCAATGTTGACTGGACCTGAAATCCTTGAAATCAAACAATTTAATATATATGGCCTCCTTTGCAAATTGTTTTTATGGATCATGATATTAAGATCTGAAATTGAAAATAATATATATATTTATAATTTATACCATTGAGATCTAGAATTATGTTCGCAAATTATTCCAAAAACTATGTAAATAAGTAGAAAACAGATATGTGAAACATTAAATTCATTAACTGTACTAAATGATAACATTTTTTTTACACACCAAGCATGCTTATCAAAACATATAAAATGGTATAAAACAAATAATTTGAAGTTGTTAAATTTAAAATATAATTATAAAATAACTTTCGGGTCGAGCATGGGCAACATGATGTACATTGGCTTTTTTGGAACAAAATGTGTAAAGACAATTCTGACGGGGGACTAGGTTTTCGTCATACTGAGGATTTCAATACCATTGTATTGGTAAAACAGTTGTGGAGATTAATCGACCACCCCACGTTTCTGTTCGCATGTGTCTTTAAAGAAAGGGATTTTCGGAAATCACACCCACTCGATTCGGTCAAGGTTTCCAACCCTTCGTATGGTTATAAAAGTATAATCTTGGCTAGATATTTGGTCAAAGCCAGGTTGATCATCGGAGTTGGGTCTGGCAACTCGGTATCTGTTTGGAATGGTCCCTGGATATCTGAACCTACACCACGACCTGCGGTTTGTAAAGGGATAAAATATTATCCCAACCTTATGGTCAATCATTTATTAGATACTCTCACACATACTTTGAAACTGGATCTTCTAAATGCTATAACGGTTCCGGAAATCATTCTTTTTATATGTAGTATCCCAGTCTGTCTTTCATTAAATCATGACACGCTTGAGTGGAATTACATGAGTTCTGAAATATATACGTTAAACCAGGTTACCAGCTCCTTTTGAAAGGGCCGCTGTCTTCACGCGTTAATCACAGTTTTGGCCTTATATAACGGATTTGCAAGCCTTTTCTTGGAAATTAAAATGCCAGCCCCAGTAGAAACATTTTGTTTAGCATGCAATAACTAGTTTCTTATTAGTTACCTCGCGGCTTCGAGGGCGGGGAATTCCTTGTGATGGTAAATATCCTTGTTGTGGCATAGAATCATAAATTATTAATAACGCATTATTCGATTGCCCCCCCCCCCCTCAGTTCAAACATGCTTTCTATCGAAAAGGCCTTCTTTTCCACAGATTGTTTCGGGGCTGTTTGTTTTCTTTTGATTTTTTTTTGGCGACTTCCGCCAGATATGAATGACAATGCCTTCCCATGTATTCTTTGATATATAGGAAAAGCAGGGAATGATAAAGTCTTCAGCGACTTTGATCGATATCCTTAAGATGTAGTACTCTTGGCAGAACTGGAAGCCTTCTCATGGGAGGGCGCTCAAGATGCTAACCCCAAGCGGGGCAGTACCGGAGTCTTCGATAACCGGATCCCCTCACTTATGTTCTTTGGATGGCTCGCGAACCGCTGCTGACTACCTCTCTAGTATAGGCTGGTATCATGAAGAACTCAACACCAGCATACTCATTGGAGCTCGAAACATTCGCTGCAGTTTCTCACCCCTACACACAAAAGTGGAGGCCCTTCTCTGGCCTATGTTGAGCATGCTCGATCATCACAAGCTCGAAGTATATTTTGCTACAGGTTTGGTGGAGCTAGTAAGGATGGTGTATATTCCAATGGACTGCCAGCTTTCTCGACATATCTGGAGGACGTCAGGTGATTGAAGAGTAGATTTTCCAGCTTCTCATTATTTTACGTACCTCGTAGTAGTGCTAGGATTCATTACCATGCAGTTCAAGGATTTATTCGCAGGATATCAGTTATGTTAGTGATGTACCACCGGCTTGGCTTTCCCATCCAGTGTAACTCTTTCTTAGAAATGGTGTCGACAACAAAAAAAGTTAGAATTCATTATGGAGGACGCCATGTGATTGAAGAGTAGATTCTCCAGCTTCTCATTATTTTACGTACCTCGTAACAGTAATACCAAAGTGGATTCATTACCATGCAGTGCTAGGATTTATTCGCAGGATGTCAGTTATGATAGTGATGTACCACCGGCTTGGTTGTCCCATCCAGTTTAACTCTTTCTTAGAAATGATTTCGACAAAAAGTAAAAGAAGTTAGAATATAACTTCAATATTATTTTACAAACCAGTTAAAGTAGTTAAGAAGCATTAGATTTTTTTAGATTCCATAGATTTTTTTTTTGTTATCTGCTTAAAAAAGACTCGTCCCTTTTTACAATGTTAGAACCCAAAGATAACCAATTACCAAAAATTCAACTTACAAAATACATCCTGGTGATGGGTTATAGCCTCAGCTGATATATAACACATCAAGTCATGATTATGCTTGCAGAACTAAAGACTCCCTCAACTAATTCGTAACTCATTTAGAATCCTAACATGACCTTATCTCCTAGCTAATCTTCCAGTTTCACCAATCATATGATAATTGACCTTTCTTCCACCAGAGCCACCGACCTCAGTTTTTCCCATTACTTTGCTCTTGTTAAAAGAACTACCAAAACCAAATGATGAATCAGTAGTGCTCTTCCTTTTGGCATTCTTCTTTTCTTTTCTCGCGGTTTCATTAGCCTCCTAATAATCTTGTTGACCCACACTTGAAGCATGAGATGCCCAGCTGGTTATTGAGAATGTCTTCATATTTAAAAACGGTACGGTTACTGTCCGTACTCAGACGGGTGTGTAGTCGGGTGAGCTCACACCGTCGGGGGGGTGATGATCCTGGTGTGCAATGAGGACGTTGCATTTTGTTCATGGGGTGATTGTAACATCCCCATTTATGATATGTATTGGTGTATATGGAGATGTTTAAAAGAATTGATTGACTTTATATGTCACAAAAGTGCACTTAACTTTTCAGTCACTTGTCCAAATAGAATTCTAAGGTTGAGCATGCTTGAGCTGGAGAAACTTAAGGATGGGTAGCCTACTGGGAAGAGATTTGTGGTACTTTGTGAGTGACGATGAACACGGGAAAATATCTCGTGGTGATTGCAGGAGCATTAAACTAGTCTTCCGAGCCTCCCGGATTACTGGACCGATCGTCGGACATGGTTGGACCCATGGGCCGAGAGAGGACATGGGGCCTCACTGGTAGGGGCGGTCGGGGCGTTACATCAATGGCTTGGGTTTTGGTTAAATTGTAGAGTTGTGTTTTAAGAATCAACAAAACCACTTAGATGGCCTCAATATAGATTATATTTTGAGCTCATTCATAAGATGATTGGTAAGTTGAATCAGTGAGTTTTCTAGTTATCTCAACCCAAGGGAACTCTCTAACTTATGATATTGCAAAAAGTGTTACAAGAGAACGAACACTTCAATCAATCGTGTTTTGCTATAAGAGGACCAACTTGGTTGATTTCTCAAACTTGATAGTAGATAAGATAGACTTATGTTAAAATATTCTATAGTTCACTACATAACCAATTAACTAGCAAGGCTACGATACTATATATATAATATACTAAACCACCCTTATTCACATATTACATATTATTTCTTTTTTTTTTCTTTTCTTTGTTAAGTTTTTTACCCCATCTCGTTTTATTTTATTTTGCTTTTGAGTTCTTTGAGAATATTGACTCAAAATTATAAAAACATTTTTTAAAAACATAGTTTTTTTTTTATACATACCATGAATTAAGTTCCTTAAATCGGACAAAATTTTCTCAAAAAATGAATAAAAATTTACAAGTATGAATTTGTTGTTCTATGTAGAACACACTATCATTCTATTCTATTTATTTTTTGTATGAAATTGCCAAATATAATAAACCTTACATAATAAATAAATAAAACAATATTTATATTGTGAGTTTATTTGTAAGATTTAAAGTTCATTTTTTGGGCGTAAAGTTGAATATTTGGCATTTAACATTTAATTATGTAAAATTTATGATGTACTGAACAAAATAATATTTGTCTCGGTTTATGTAAAATAAAACCATGCGTTTTCAAAAACATCTACAAGAAATAGTACAGTCGCTTTCTTTTCTTTTCTTTTTTGCTTACTGATTTGGTAAGACTAAAGTGGTCAATTTACAAATGAAATTGGTTATCCTCTTTATTTTAATTTATCCATGGCTATATTCTTAATTTCAGTACCCATTTTGACTATTTCACAAATTAACCCTTAAAAGTTTGTACTATGTTTTATTGTTAATATTATTGAGCTGATAGACACAAATGTGAAAATCAAACATATCTCTGGATTGTTGATGCTAGCCCTTTGGCTAAAGCAGGACAAAAAAATTACTTCATGTAGTTTAGTAGATATGCAAGAAAGGTAAAAGAAAACATTTTTTTTATTATTATTATTGTGGCTTAATGGATGTGTTGTTCATAATGCTGTTCACTAACAGATAATTCCTTCGACTATCTGCCAACAAACAAGTTGTTGTAGTATAATCTTAGGGGGGTGTATTCAACAAATAGTTTGGAATGGTTTGATGTTTAATGAGGTTTTTGAGAGTTTTGATGAGTTTTGATGATTTTGATGAGTTTTAATGAAATCCCCTTAAATCCACCTAAAACCATGTGATTTGAGTATTTTCATTTTTAACTAAGAAACTCATCCAAAACACTTTTAAATCACTTAAAGTCAAATGATTAAAATATATCCAATAAGACCGAATTTGATGGTATTTGTTAAAATCACTAGTCCAATAACACTGATTTTTAAAAAGACTTTTTAAAATACATGTTTCAATAACGCTGAATTTGCCAAACTACACAAAATCACTCTAAGTACATGATCTAATACACCCCTCTTATGGTCGAACCATAAATTCCAATAATTATACTATAGAATATATTAAATTCAGCATTAACGAGTTGGTTTTTTTTTACACAAATGAATAAAATGGTTTTTCTTTTCTAAAAGACAAATCGGTAAATGATGATTTTATATTCAATAAACTAAAACGCTAGACTTAGGAAAATCATAAGAAATATGGGCAATGATCCAAAAACTATTCATATTTTAACTAAGAGCACCCCGAACTCCAACATAGATATAGGATTGATCCAATTTTGTGGCATCAATCAATTTTCCTAGCAAGCTTTAACAAATCGGTAAATGATGATTTTATATTCAATAAACTAAAACGCTAGACTTAGGGAAATCATAAGAAATATGGGCAATGATCCAAAAACTATTCATATTTTAACTAAGAGCACCCCGAACTCCAACATAGATATAGGATTGATCCAATTTTGTGGCATCAATCAATTTTCCTAGCAACCTATATATCTAAAATCTCGCATGAATCTAGAATTGTAAGAAAGCTTTAACAAGTTGGTTTGATAAGTTCACTATTTGCCTTAGCATCAGCTTCAATTCTAAGCAATAGGACAACACTAGATGAAGGAATCAAATGCTAATCTATTTGTGTCTAATCATTTGAAACACAAATCCATTGAAATCCCTAAATCTAACTAAGGATCTACTCACAGATCATCCAAGAACACAAAGGCATAAACATAAGCATAAACATAACTGAATAGATTGTATTGAAGTGCAATAAAGTTCTCCACAAATGTTGAGGAAGGACAAATCTGCAATCCAAATCTCAAAACAACAAAACAATTGAAGGAAGAGAGTATTGTGGCTGCTATGGAGGCTGAGAACTCTGAAAATATAACCTCATTTCGTCCAAGAAGAAGAGAATTGTGGGGGTCAAATATCCCCACCATCGTTCCAGGACTGATGAGTTGAAGGAAATGATTAAGTGTCTACAAATCTAGGCCGAGATCGTATCCTGAAACGTGACATCGGCCACACACACATATACTGACGAGATACCGAGGAGGTCTACTTAGTCACATCCTCGGCATCGCTTTAATAGGCTTAACATGCCGAGAACACTAACCAAATCTTGTGCTCGGCATAGGGTGTTACGTTCATAAAAACCAAGGACATTATCTTTAATATGTCCTCGGTCTATTTTGAACCACAACTTTTATCTTGGGATATACCGAGCTCATTATCTGGATCATGAGTTCGGCACGTTCATACGCATGACTTTGGCTGACAAGCAACTTAGAGAAAATGCCAAGGAGGCGCATCTGAGTCCTTTCCTCAGCATAACTTTCTTCTCAATACATGTCGAGCACATTTACCGAATCATAAGCTCGGCATAGTCTAGAAAAACATTTGGCCGAGGACATCACTGATGTCTAGTCCTTGGCACAATTTTTATCATGTGCTTTGTGCCGAGGGAATAACAAAATCATTTCCTCGGCCTGTTCTCACTTTTCCCTGAAGACCGAGTTGATCGACATACAATGATGGGCCGAGCGGCTCAATGCCTGTCTTAAAGATTAAAAGGCCCCAAGCCTAGGAGAACAAGCCGACTTGAAGGGAAAAGGCAAGAAGGATCAGGAAGATACGAGAAGATCTAGGAGTTTAACTTATCTAAGTCGGCATAATCCTGTATATATACTTTCTTAGGTTAAACTTGTATGATCATCTCTTTATAGCCTAAGAACACTAAGAAAAGCTTATGCTACGAAAGACTCTTATTCATAATCAATACAAAGCAATCCTTTGCTAGTTCTTTTTTTGTTTGTGTCTCGCTCTTTGTATCGAGTCTCTCATCCAGAATCTCGAACAAATAGTGATTGTGTGATTTTACCCACAAAATTTGGCGCCGACTGTGGGGACCTGATAACTTTTCTCACAAACCGAAGCAAAAGATAATGTCCGACGAACAGTAAAACCCTCCCGAAGGACGCCAGACAGAAACGGCCACACCGTTCACCATCACACGAACCGTAACCGCCGACCAGGGAGTGGAGCGTGTCGAGGTGAACCCAGAAGCAGTCGCAGCCACTTTGGCCGACCTCGCCCAAAGAGCTACCCAGCAGGAGACAACAAACCTCGGCATCCTAAGTCAGCTAAACACGATCTCTACCCAGCTGGCCGCTACATGAAAACCGCCGAGAAAAGTTCCAACTAACGCTCGAAGCTCTCTCAATTTCTATGACGGCTTCCAGACACCTTCCAACACTTTCAGGATCCCAGATCCCACTCGTCTTCCTCCTCCACCTCTAAGACGAGGAGTTTCGACACCTAGCATGACAGTTGTTAACCGTGAACCAGCAAAGAATACGGACGAGGAGGCTAGGAAGGAAGCCGAGGGTGATGCTTCCACTGATCCTAACGAGGAAGAAGCCCCCGATCTCGAGACAGGCGCAAACAAAATAGAGGTTTCTGACGACGACCACAATCCTTATGAAGAAACTGAGCGTCGCGATCTCCGCGCCGAGCTCGAAGAGATGCGAGCTATGATAGCTAGAACCAATGACGGTTTTAAAGCAGTCCAAAACCAGGTTCACCGAGCGACTTCTTCGGCTCCCGAGATTGATCGGATGTTGGAGGAGGCGAGGAGAACTCCCTTCACTCCAGCCATCACAGCAGTGAACATACCTGATCCTTGGAAGATGAAGATCCCGATCTTCAAGGGTTTCACCGACCCTAAAGCCCATCTTACTGCGTTCCATGTAGCCATGAACAGGGCAAAATTCCCACCAAGGCAGAGGGATGCCGGTCTTTTCCTCCTTTTTACCGAAAACTTGGACGGAGCAGCACTCCGCTAGTTCATAAAGTTGGAACCATATTCAGTGGACAACTTTGATACCCTCCAGAGCAAGTTCCTAGCACTGTATGTGATACTGGCAAGAACCGAGCCGACCGGGAAGGATCTGTTGAACATCCGACAAGGACAGAACGAATCACTCCGTAACTTCATAGTCAGATTCAAGTCTACCTTGACATTAATCGATGGTATGGGCGACGAAGCCACGCTTGAAGCCCTAAAACATGCACTGCTATTCGCTGGTAAATTTCGCCGATCTCTAGCAAAAGGACCCGTCGTCACCACCCAAGAAGCTCTTCAGCGAGCTATCGGGTACATAGCCGACGAAGAAGAGATGCTGACTCTCCAAACAAAGCAAGGACGGTCGACAAGCCGACCAGAATCTTCTGTACCGCAACAATCTATGCGAGCAAAGACTGCCACCGACCACTACATCGACCATGAAGAATCAACTCAGGGTGGCTCCCACAGCTACCTCGTGGATCATCCCGAGGATGATGAATGCTATTACACCGAGAAAACCACTGAAAGGAGCCAAGGACGAGGTATAGGCCGAGGTGGAGGTCGAACAGGGGGCCGAGGACGAGGACGCACAAACCAGTGGCTCCTCCACAACGCCTACAATGAAAACGCCTTCTGCAACCATCACCAAAACAAGGGGCATAGACTGCTAAATGCAAAGTCCTGGGAGCCCTCTTGACCAAGTGTTTAGTCGAGGGAAAACTGGGAGGCTTTTGTATTAAAGATTTCCCAGGACCAAAGAAAGACAACGCCCGACCAGCTCCACAACAGAACGATAAAGCTAAACGTGATGCAGACACGGAATCACTCCAATGCTCAGAGATCACAAGGTTGTCAAAGGTGACAAGCTATGCACGCGGAAGTGGAACGAAGATAGAGATGGAAAGGGATGAGGGGGTGATTGAATCACTCAATCAATAAACGAATAAGGTTGTTTGAATCATTCAAACAAACAGATATGTGGCTTCAAGAGAATAGAAGTGAATCGCTCACTTAAACTTTAATGAAATGGAATGAAGTTCGCCACTCAAAGGTCTGTAAAGCCCTTGAGATAAGAACACGAATCAAAGCCATAGTGAATCACACACAAAGACAATGATTCAATGTTTTCTAAGCTATGAAATCCACCAATAACTTAGCAAAACAAAGAGAAGCAATCAGGAGCTTCAATGAGTAAAAACTCAGTTTCTATTTCAATCCAAAAGGGTCAGTTTTACAATGAATCAAGAGCTGAGCTTTTATAGGCTCGAAATACAGCTTCTCTAAAGTCTAAAACAAGAAAGAAAATCATAAAATTGAATAAAAACTAGCCGTTGGAAGTTGATCATAAAATCTGTCCAAATAAGGCAAGTTGATAATCCTTGAGTGTTGAAAGCTTTGACTGAAATAAGTGCAGCCTTGGGACGTCTAGATGCACTGAATATGTCTTCAA
>OVAP01003461.1:0-15445 GCA_900406295.1 Aurinia saxatilis
ACCATGTTTGAGTCATACAGTGTGATTTCAGGACAACTTTCCTTCATTATGGGTGATTAGTGTTAGTCTTGTGGAATAGGGTTAGTCTTCAAAGGTTGCTAGTATCTTGTTGTCATTAATGTTATTTCCTTTTGAGAGATCATGGGAAATAAGTCTTAGGCTTCAAGACACACAAGGTGTTTGTTGAAATACTTGAATGAACAAGGTACTTGCTTCCCTTGATTTACATTTACTTCTTGTGTTCATTAATGCTATTTCCTTTTGAGATATCATAGGAGTATAGATTCTAGGCTTCATCTCACCTTGTTTGTTGGAATGCTTGAATGGCCAAGATTTATCTTGTGTTGATCATTAATGATATCTCTTTATGAGAGAGCATTGGAGAATAGATCATAACCTTCCACACACAAGGTGTTTGATGATTTGCTTGAATGAAAAAGATTGCTTTGAATGCTTTTTTCCTTAAACATTTAGTTATTGCTCATTAATGCTACCTCTTTATGAGAGATCATTGGAGAGTAGATTCTTATAGCTTGTGTTTTGCTTTGTACACCTTATGCCTCGAGAGAGGGTAAGGTACTTAGTGGTAGATTGGACTTGAACTTGAATCTTGGTTTTCATTGAATTGGTATATTGAGAAATAGTCGATTTGTTGATCTCCAAAGAAACACCGAGAGATTGGGTTAAGCTAGAATAGTAGTCCTTTGCCTAGGATGGTTCTTAACCTGTAAACGACTAACCTCCACAAGGTTTACTCTAATCACTCATGCTATCATTATTACCACCACCCATGGGTCAATGCCTTTATCTCTTATCAAGACTTGTTTAAGTTTTGCTTGCCTTTTATCATTAGTCTTTTATTGTTTGTTTTAAACTCTTGTTTGTTACTTGATTGAACTCTATTTTGATCACTTTAGCATAGTTAAATTGTAATGTACTCAAAGTGTTAGTCCCTTCCTTCGAGTGGATTGATACCCTTACTATACTACAATCTCTTTGGAGACTTGTAGTGTAGCTATAGGTCTTTGGTATCTATACATTAAAACCGTCTACATCAATCTCAACCTCTTAGATTTGCCAACGAGACTAATACTAATGGAAGCAAAATACATGTCGCTCTAATGCTTACGAGCTTTTACTCATGAAACATTTTCATAAAAGGTCTCACTCAAGAAATTATGCATTGGTTTTGAAAAGATGGTTTGGGATTTTAACATGGTGGGGTATTTTTTCAGAAATTGAAATAAGATGGTAAAACGGTGAAATGTACAAAATCAATGCAAGTGATCAAATGGCCATAATCGAGAAAATTAAGTCAAATTTAAGTCCAATAAACTAGGGATGGCCTCAATTCAAATAAGCACTCACAAAAACAAAGAGACACTAATTGGCAAGGCGCTAAGTCATGGTTTTCGCAAATCCCGCAAGTCAAATATGGCACTAATAAAATCCATCTAAAACGAATACTAGCATCTACATGAGCAAAATCATCATTGTCCCCTCATTTATCTTAATGCAAAACGTTTTTAGACACCAAAAATCGAAAAAGACTCAAAAACGACTCGATGAAAATTGTGAAAATGACTCAAGGAAAAAAAAAAATCATCAGTACACACTTGTACCCTCCCCCAAACTTACTTCACATAATCTCCGATGTGAAAATAAGTAAGAAAAATGATAAGACATTAAAGATAAAAAAAAGAAATGGTACCTAGTGGGTTGCCTCCCACTCAGCGCTTATTTTGAGTCATTAGCTTGACTTATGGGCAAAGGATGTTAGTCATGAGAATCGAATGGTTGAGCCAACCTCCCTTTAGTCCTCCTCCTGATAAAACAAGGAACAAAGAGTGCAAAAAGAGACATTATTTTTCATGGTAAAGAGAAACAATTGTAATCAATGACATGTACTACAATCGTAGTAAATAATCTAATTGCATCCTTGATTTTCTAATGCACAAGAGGGTCAAATGCGTTTGATGGAAAGATAAATTCAACTTCATGCTCGAATGAGTCCATGAAAAAGTTGTCAACTTCATCTCCACCAACTGCATTGTGCACAATAGTTTCCTCTCTAGAATGCATCTCAACTATGGGTTATTTATCTCATTTAATATCCTATCGATATCAATTTCATCCCCTAGGTAAGATTTTTTAAGAAGAGAACTAGATTCCTCAGATATTGAAAGTTCATGAGCATTCAAAGTATGTAGATAATCAGTATCAAAACATACATCATGATAATTTCTAGAAAGCCTTTCAACTCGTAAAGAATCTAATTTTTCAGACTTACATATCAAAGCACTACATTCATCAATGAGCAATGAATTTTCTAATCTATAAGATGCCTCTCTAATGCGCAATGGGATGTCTAAGCTAGAAGATAACTTTTTAAGGGAAGATACATCATGATAATTTCTAGAAAGCCTTTCAACTCATAAAGAATCTAGTTTTTCAGACTTACATATCAAAGCACTACATTCATCAATGAGCAATGAATTTTCTAATCTATAAGATGCCTTTCTAATGCGCAATGAGGTGTCTAAGCTAGAAGATAACTCTTTAAGGGAAGATAGTTCATAATCCACAGAACAATGAGATTGAAGTGTTGAGTTATATGTAACTTCTATTTGGCTTGGTGGAACATGATGTAACCTGGTGAAAATATGGGAGTTAAAGGCATGTGTCCCTAGACTAATCTCGAGGTTCATTAAGATCAGTTCTGCTAGGCTATTCCTCTTCATTGTTGGAAACTCTTCAGAAAGTTTATCTAACTCCAGCTTTTGTTCAGGTGTAAGCACCCTCTGTTCATATGGTTCCTCCTCGTAATGATCATCTTGTATGCGTTCTTGAAGTGTGTCGTCTGCTTCTTGTGGCCAATCATTATAATTCATGGCCATAATCTAGATAAGAAAAGAAAAAAAAAGTAACCGTCTTAGACATAATTCAAATCGTTCAACTATAGGTAAAGCTATGGGACCCGACAACAGCGCCAAAATTGACAAGGGTAAAAACCTTGGTCGAAATAAATTACTTGACTCTATCAATGTAGTATAGCTAAGGGTCAAAACACAAATCCCAAAGTTTACACTATAGTCTAACAAATTATTTAACTTAGCTAAGATAATCAAAAGTGGGGGTTTTGTATTTAAATTTTCTTATGGTTTAAATTCAATAAATAAAAAGGCGTTAGACCTAGGGAAAATCTTAGGAAATGTGAACAAATATTAGATATCTACTTGGTTTAAATTAAGAACAACTTTTTACTCAAACATAAACATAGAATTGATCCACTTTTGTGGCATCAATCACTTTCCTACGCAATCTAGATATCTAAACTCTTCCATGAATCTAGAATTTGCTAGGAAGCACTAAAAATGGGTTTAATAAGTCTACAATTTGCCTTAGCATCGGCTTTCATTGGCTAAGGACATATTTCTCATCTACCTAAAACACTTTTGGTGATTAGTTTAAACCTATTATCATAAACTAGGTGATCAATCTAGTCTAAGCATTATGACTAACAATAGATGAATGGATCAATATACTAACCTATTTGTGTCTAACCATTTGAATCACAAAACCATACAGATCCCTACATCTAACTATAAAACTACTCAAACATAATTGAAAAACACAAAAAGCATAATCATAAACATAAGCATAACTGAAATAAAACTTGTATTGAAATGAAATGAAATACATAAGGGATAAGAAAACTTCTCACAAATGTGATGACAAATCTTGAATCCAAATCTCAAAATAACAAAGCAAAAAATAACAAAAATGAAGAACAAAGAGAATGAAAAACAAGAGCAAAAATTGGATGGAAAATGGAATATGGTTGTAAAAGAGGCTCATCACTGATTTATGGTATCCAATTTTCGTCCATGAAGAGAGAATTGAGGAGTGGTTGGAGCAAATCTTATGATTGATAACTTTCTAAATTCGGCATTCGGATGGAAAAATATATATTCAGTAAAACAGTCATATCTTCTTAACCGCTAATCAACATTACTCGAAACCACCGCCAAATTGAAGCTAACTCAATTTCTTATTTTGTATTCAAATTTGAGATTAAAATTCATACGGGAAGGCCTTCGTCTGACACAATCTTTAGGACACTTTGGAATGGTTATGCATTATCATTTCACTTGTTTTTTTCTCTTTTGCCTCAAATCTTCATTCCAAAGCTTTAATCCATGTTCTAATGCATTATTCACCTGAAGTGACTCTAAACAAACAAAAAACTCGAAAAACAAAGGAAAAATAAGTGTTAAAAAGTGTTAAAAACGCAACACATCAGTACCATCATAGTTACATTTTAGCCAACCGGAAGGGGGAGGAAACCAAGCTTGTTCCGTTATTTCAGCAGGGATCGGGGGAGGAGATGGTGTAGTACTTGAAGCTTGGTTGTGGAGAAGCCATTCGTCGACACCCCCACATGCGCAAGTAACAACGTCCGTAGGTTGCCAAATTCTATTGTTGAATAAGAGGTCATTTCGACATTTCCATAATCGCCAAAGCATTCCACAGGATAGCGTTACGGAATTGAAATAAGTATTTGGAATGTCAGGAAAATGTAGTAAGTAACGGATGTTGTCTACAAGGGAAGGAGAAGGAGCCATGTCGCGGAAGGGTTGATGAGGAGCTAAGGACCAAGCATCCATCGAATGGGGACATGTAAAGAAGAGATGATTCTTTGTTTCTCGCTCAAGACCACATCGTGTACATAAAGGGTCTACATGAACCCCTCTGAGACAAAGGGCATGAGCTGTACCCAGAGCATTAGAAAGTAGACACCAAAGGAAAAAAATTCCTCCGAAATCATAGAAAATCGAAAGTGGGTTTGATCAATTTCTACTTTTCCTTCGATTCTCCATAAATCATTGATTATTGAACTGTAAATTTTCAGAATTCAGACTGATTTCAACTTTGTGAAACCCTGATGAGAGACCTCCATAGATGTGATCTCTCTCTTCTCTCATATCAAACTTTTGGAGAAATTTTCAAAGGTTTGTTTTGATTCTCTCAAACTCTGCTTTCTTAATGTGACAATTGAATTTCAGGGTTTATTGATTCGCAAAATGATGATCTTTGTGTATCGGTGGCCGAGAATTGTCAGATCCTTCAAACTATAGTAAACATATTCAAATCGTCTCAAGAAAATGTGGATGCAAGTACAATTAAGGGATATTCATGTGGTCTTCAGTTTACTGGTACATTTCCATTGTCATATTCTTCTACTTGTTACATTTGATGATGTATCATTGATTTGGTCCTTTGTTGTGTTATTCATCCGCTAGATTCTATTGTTCTTTGTTGGGTTTCTTTAACAGTGTTAGGTGAGTATGTAGGGGGTGTTATGGAGAATCTTGATTGTGAACAAAAATAAATAAATTATAAACATTTAAAAATCACTTTTAGTGTTTGTGGTATATTTGAAAAACATATAATTTTAGTGGCATTTTTGGAAAATAAAATTTATAGTGCTATTTTTTTAACTCACCCTTCAAAGTGTAGTTTTTGTGATAATTAAATGAAATATAATGGTATATGAATTATTTATTTGTTGGTGATGAAACATAATTAGCTACTAATCATAGAAAATATCAATTTTGTTATTCTGATATTAATTGTATTATTTGAAATTATTTTTCAAAATCAAAATTAATATTTATGAATTAATTTTATGTAATGGTGTTTGATATTTTTTGTAACTCGTAAAAGAATAAAGTTTCAGCCCTTAAGCTTGTAAATACATGTTTAATGGCTTAATTCTTTTTGTAGTTTTTCAGTAAAAAAAAAAAAGCAAAACCTTCCAATAGCTATGTATAGGCCTGGGCATTCGGTTCTCCGGTGCGGTTCCGGTTCGGTTCTTCGGTTCCAGACATAAAGGAACCGAATAGGAACCGAACATATAATCGGTTCGGGTTGGTTCGGATCCCATTGAATCGGTTCGGTTTGGGTCCATAATTTGAGGATTCAAATAGGAACCGAAACTTAATTCGATTCGGTTCGGGTAAATACCTGAAAGAACCGATAGAAAAGAACCGACACTTCTAAGTACCAGATTCTACTTAAGTTGTTTCCATGTCAGTTACGAACTTTGTATTCAAACATATACACACTCAATACAAAACATGAAACAAAGATATGCATTTCATGGAACAAAGTTTCTAACATAGTTCAAACTCAATCCAAAAAACAGTTGAAAGATTTTAAAATCCAGGTTCACACAAGCTCACAAGTTGTAAAATCCATGTCACAATCAAGTTACCAGAGCAAAACAAAAAACAACATATGAGTTTAAAGTTTACACAACAAAAAGTGATACCAAAAGAGAGATATAAAGTCAAGATGCCTGACCAAATCACTACACCAACAATCTTGTTCTCAAAGCAAAAGACATCTTGAAGACTTGAACCTGTTACAAAACACACATATTGTTGTTACACATAAGAAAGACAACAATTAAAGAAGACATAGTGTCAAAGAAGAGAAGAAGAAGAAATCTATAACCTGGTAACATCCAAGAAAAAACACAACACCTGAGAAGACTTAGAGCTTTTCATCCTAACCCAAATTCTTATAAGAAAACGAGGAAGACAAAATCAAAATCTGAAAACTACAATCTACAAGTGTAAGAACTAGAAACTAAATACCTTTTTGTAACTTGTCTTGTAGCTCCATCTCTGCAAGCAACTCCTTAATGGTGATTATGCCTTTATCATTGACTTTGATCTCACACTTCAACCATTGTTCTGTGCACATGAGAATCTCGATTGAATTACTGTGCACATGAGAATCTCGATTGAATTATGTGTTAGACAACTCCTATAGGGGTCCAGAATTCTTTTACTAGTGCTAAATGCACTCTCTGAAGCAACATAAGACATTTGCATTGCAAGCATATCTCTAGCAATCTATGATAAAACCTTAAACTTTGGACTATGCATTCTCCACAAACTAAGAAGATCAAACTCTACATATGGTAACATAGGAGGATTATATACTGCTTCCTTCAAGTAAAGGTACAATTCATTACTAGCATTGTGAATCCCTTTTGCAGTGATCATATCCATATAAATTGAATCCATTCTCTCATATCCAGAGAATTCATCATCAAAATCACCTGGAAATTCATCTTGTTCTTGTTCTTGTTGTGCACCCTGAGAGTTAGATGTGTGAGAAGATGCTCATGCAGATGTTGATGCAGCCTGAGATGATGATGCAATATGTTTTCTACATGCATAGACATTGTTGTATTCCTCAAACATTCTTCTCAATACTTGTAAGACAGAATCGTAAAGCTCTTTCCCAACTACATTGTCTTTACCATAAATCTTCTCAAAACACATTTGTGGAAATTGCATCGTCTTCCTAGGATCAGATACAATAGCTATGATGATAAGCTTATTTATCTATCTCAATCCAGCCCAGTACTTATAAAACTTAGCTAGCATTGCATTAGCCTTTTCTTGTAATGCCACACTCACGCTATTGGAAAGCTTAATCATATTCATTTCTATTGTGCAAATCTCAACATAATTAAATGTGTATTCACCCTAGTAGATGCAGAGACAGCTGAAGTGGAATGATAAAATAGAACCAGGAACTTCACTAACCTCTCCATTTCATCTTAATCTCTTGTCTTTGGTGGCCCAACTATTTCCGCCTCTATCCACTTGAAGAAAATAATCATTATACAGCTTGTCTTCGATTTTCATCTTGTCAAATGTCAATATGCACTTCAAAGCTCTTTTTAGCATGAGATACGTAGAAATCCATCTTGTCTTCACATCTAAAGGCAGACTACCTCTCGTCATTGATCTCCCAGCTTCAACCTTATCCTCAAAAGACTTCATTCTGTGTGGAGATGATCTCACATAATGCACCCCATTGCGGACACCCTCAATACTCTTAACTACCTCCTGCAAGTCTTCCTTAACCACTAGATTTATGATGTGAGCAGCACACTCCACATGAATAAACTCATTATTCATAATCAGAGCATCATAGCTTATCCCTTGAAATTTCTCCACAAACCTTGTAAGAGCTGACGTATCAGCAGTGGCATTATCAATAGTAATAGTAAGAACCTTCCCAATTCCCCCAATCTTCTAGACACTCTAGAAGACAAGCAGCTATAGTAGACCCCTTATAATCCACTACATACTTAAACCTTATGATAAGCTTCCTAAGTTCCCAGGTAGTATCAATGAAATAAGTTGTTATTACCATGTAGCTACTTTGTGTTGTTGGAGCAACCCAAATGTTTGTAATCAGAGACACCCTTTGCTTGTTTGCTCCAAAGAGTTTTCTCATTTCTTCTTTCCTTGTTACGAACATCTTCACAATGTCTCTTGTAGCTATTTTCCTTGAATGAGGATGAAAGTTGTTGGTCTTGCTGCAAAAATTTCTCCACCCCCACACTCTCAACAAAAGAGAATGGCAACTCAGCACTACCAACTCGTTTGTAGCTTCTCTCCACACCTCCTGATTGACTCTGTAGACTACCAATGGATCCTACATTTTGTTGATGTTTAGCTTTGCCTTTATCTTTTGGATTTTGAGTTTTCCACACCTCGTATTGCTTGCAATTACGGAAATGGTTCTTCATATTTGAAGTCCCAGAACTTGTCAAACAACTGAATACTTTATCACAGTATTTACATGTGCATCTATCACGATCATCCTTTAGCCTTGTGAAATGATTCCACATTTCTGACCTTGTCCTCTTTCCCTTCGATTGTGATGATGATGAGACTTTCTCTTTTCTTTTGCTTGATGAACCAACTCTACTGGTTGGAGTTACGAACTTATCCTCACTCATGTTGTCACTCGAAGAGTTTTCATCATCATCTTCTTCGAAATCGCGTAGATTTGATGAAGAAGAATCCATCTAAAAACCAATTAACACATTAAGAAGACGAAATCATTAACCCATAAGCAACAGACGATTTCAAAATCCATTTCGCAAACAATCGAATTAAACGAATTCGAATACAAAACAAATCTCAACGATTACCAGAGAAAGATTTCGATTAACCAAAAGAATTAGGGTTTACTTGAGAAATGATTTTCGTCGTAGGTGGGGGTGAAAATGATGGAGTGGAAGATTGACATGAAATTAGGATTTCCGCCAGTTTTAATTTGAGAATTTTTTTCATCTGAGGGAAAGAAAATGGGTCGTGTGAGATGTTTTGCGAGTGTGAAGAAGGAAAGATTGGTGATTTGATTGATTTAGTCCGGTTTTCTTCGATTTTCAATTGGATCCTGTTTTAGAAAACGAACCGAAATCCACAGTTCTGTATTTTGAGAACCGAACAAATATCTTTTTTGGATCGGTTCGGTTCGGTTTTTATGTTCCGGTTACAAAAGCCTGGTCCTAGCTATGTACTTGTCATCAAAGAGGATTTGATTGGATTATTCTCGTCGCTGAAAAGCTTCCAGTAGGTTCATGCCACGACAAATGTGTGGATCTCCTCCATTTATATATAATTAATTAGTGTTAATAATCGAAACACGAATCATTAAGGGATTTTTAATTAGTAATAAGACGATATGTAATACGATTGGATGTGGTAATAATCGCACGTGCGGGAGACAGGCTGTGTCATCGAGAAGATAGCTGTTTGAAGAAACTTAGACGATACTTCCGACTCATCTTTCTCCCCCAGCCTGTCTCCTTCTCTTCTTTTTTAGTTTTATAAAATTTCATCATAATTTTGGCTAATTTCTTTTTATATGTTTTTGTGGCTAATTTCCAGACAAAAATACAGGTCTCCGTACCTAAACTCCAGATTCACGTCCATCTGTGTCCAAATCATTATATTTAATCACTCTTTGTTTTCATCTATATAATATATTCTTTGTACATATAAATGTATTTATCCAAAAAAAACCAAACAATATCCGAATATTTTGTGTATATAATTTTTTGGTCTAATTATTATTATTTTTACTTGCGGCCATCAAAAGTTTAAGGTCGACTCTGGTTCGACCACGAGACTCAGTTGAAACTCAAAGACGAACAATTATCAATTCAATGCAACTTTGTCTATAACAACTTCTGAACGTACTGCAATTTTTGCGGATTGTGAATTATGAACTTTCAGGATTTCAACATTTCTTTATCATCGCAATAATATTATCGTTCGTTAGTATTTGGGAACTATTTGATTACTAAGCATAACTACTTTTTTCTCTTTTTTGCAAACAAATTTAGACGACATTTGAATGCATAATATTCTTTTATATAGGTTGCAGGATTAACGTTCGTATGTCCGTGGATATAAGTACTCGTGTTATTTGCCTTAATATTTGTCTTAGTGCGGAGCTACTATTATATAAGCTTTGAGTTTTTCCTGTTTGAGTCTTCGAAAATGAAAATTAATTAGCACTACTGTTTAACGTTTGGTGAACTTGTCACATGTATCTTTCAGACTTTAATCTTGATCTATGAAAATATTTATTCGATGGCTCAACAATTTTTGCTGAAAAGAAGAAACTTTTTTTATATTTGCTTTTTTCCTTCAATAAACTTTTACCCATGTAAATCACCTGATTCTTGATTAATTTATGAGATATTACAGAAACTTTATACGATTCTCCCGCAAACTGATTCTCTTAAAAAGATCATTCATATTGTTTTCTTTAGACCTAAATCGACATCACAGTCTTTCAAAAAAAAATATATAAATAAATAAATCGACATCACATCCTCCTTTTCTTTGGTTTTTTTCTTTAATTTGTTTTTAGTTAATGCGTTACTTTTCTTTCTTTGATCCTTAGGTTTACTAGTGGGACAATGAGTAAGAGCCAAATTTCAAAATATCAAAAATATTTCTTTCTAACAGACAGAAAAGCTGGTGGCGATGGCCATATTTTTAGGACCATAATATTTAAAATGTTCAAGCATATATGTCTTGTTAACTTGTTACCTTTATAATGTAAAGTTTTTATGAGATTTGGGGGTTGTCTTGACGTCAAAATGTAACGTAAATATTTTTACAGGAAACAAATTTAAATTATTACGTAGAAGTTATAACTCCTCTTTTTCATGCGTTTATGTGTTCCCAAAAATAATATTAATTAAATATGGAAATGGTGGTGGCCGAGTGTACAACACATTATCGATAAGGTGGAACGTTACTTACACAACCCAAAAACAAGGGCTTATTTTTCTTTAATCTATTTCATTAATTCGCGTAGTATTATTAGGTTGAAAAGTTATTGAACTAACACTTTCAAAATTTTGAAAAAAATATTCATGATCTACTAAACTACAAAAATGTTAAAAGGGTTTTTGAGAATTAAAGATGAAGTTTAAAGTGTTGGGATTGGATGCTGGTCCCCTTTTCTTTTTCTTCACTTTTGAATTTTTTTTCTTTTAACTTTTTTGCTCCTTCCACTTATCAAATATTCAAATGTGACATAATATTTTTTTAAGTGATAATATATATATATATATATATATATAATATATTAACATATGATATATTAATCAATCAAAATATTCAGTGTAAAGAATCGAAGAAATACAAAACGGAACATAAGTATATAATAATTCTAAAGGATGGTATTGTGTGCTTTGTTTAGCTAAGATGTCCGTTGTCTTGTTGTTTGCCCGTGGTGTTCCGATATAATCGACCGATATGAAATTTTGCGCAAGTTGGTGTATATCTCTGATCCAGTTTTGGTGTTGAAAATTGAGTAAATTGTTGGCACAAATACTTGTAACCATTTGATTATCACCTTCAAAGACGATATGTGTGTAGTCTTGGTTAGACATCCGGTACATTGCTTGAAACAGAGTTTGAAGTTCTGCTTCTAAGACCGAAGACACTCTTNAAAAATTGAGTAAATTGTTGGCACAAATACTTGTAACCATTTGATTATCACCTTCAAAGACGATATGTGTGTAGTCTTGGTTAGACATCCGATACATTGCTTGAAACAGAGTTTGAAGTTCTGCTTCTAAGACCGAAGACACTCTTTTACCATCCATGTGAATTGCTGTTTGGAAAGAGCCATTGTGATCCCGGACTATCCATGGTGATCGGAAAATCGTGCTCGTTTATTTGTAGTGGCAATATATATATATTAACTAAGTGACATTGTTATAGCAAATAAAAAAGGAAATATAGTGCTACCCATCGAAATTTGATTTTAATTTCCATTTGATATATCATAATAACAACTTATCCACCCAACTTAAATAATAGAAAACTTGACTATATATACAGAGAGAGAGAGAGAAGGCATACTAATTAGAATAAAATTTACGTGTAAATATTTATATACTTTTGTTACCTAATAGGTCTCAAAATTTGTNTCATTGTAATCCCGGACTATCCATGCTGATCGGAAAATCGTGCTCGTTTATTTGTAGTGGCAATATATATATATATTAACTAAGTGACATTGTTATAGCAAATAAAAAAGGAAATATAGTGCTACCCATCGAAATTTGATTTTAATTTCCATTTGATATATCATAATAACAACTTATCCACCCAACTTAAATAATAGAAAACTTGACTATATATACAGAGAGAGAGAGAGAAGGCATACTAATTAGAATAAAATTTACGTGTAAATATTTATATACTTTTGTTACCTAATAGGTCTCAAAATTTGTATCTTAGTATTTGTTAAGTAATAACATATGCGGATGCTTTAGTTATCTTTTTTATATGCACAACCCCGCATTTTCGAATCCGGATTATGTTAAAACTCATTTAAAGTCTGAAACAATCTTTATGAATAAAGATTCATCATTTCTGTTTGACTTCTACAGAAATAACCTATTGTAGCAGAAGCCTAATCATATCACAATGCAAAATAGGTCTAAAATTGTAAAATTACATATTCTCTAAAAATATAAATGAAAAAAAATGGTGGTTAAGGAGAGACAGGTCGACAAAAGCCGCGGAGATTTTGGTTGGGGTGTAGCGAGAAAAGGGTAAGTAAACACTTTACAATGATGATAACCACGCTCCAATTATTTCTCTCAACAGACCATGAGAGCATTCCCTAAAGTTATTTTCCATATTTATATGTCCCAAATTAATNGCATGACCATGAGAGCATTCCCTAAAGTTATTTTCCATATTTATATGTCCCAAATTAATTACTATACGTGGTATTTTTTAGTACAAGCATATATCGTACAATATCACTATAGAGAAACTCATGTATAATAATAGGATTTGTGTAGTAATGGTCAATTGATGAAGTGATAATACTGTGTTTTGCGCGGATGAAGCACATTTTACTATGATCAAACTTAATGTAAATGGATCTATNCATTGTAGCAGAAGCCTAATCATATCACAATGCAAAATAGGGTGTAAAATTGTAAAATTACATATTCTCTAAAAAAATAAATGAAAAAATGGTGGTTAAGGAGAGACAGGTCGACAAAAGCCGCGGAGATTTTGGTTGGGGTGTAGCGAGAAAAGGGTAAGTAAACACTTTACAATGATGATAACCACGCTCCAATTATTTCTCTCAACAGAGCATGACCATGAGAGCATTCCCTAAAGTTATTTTCCATATTTATATGTCCCAAATTAATTACTATACGTGGTATTTTCTAGTACAAGCATATATCGTACAATATCACTATATAGAAACTCATGTATAATAATACGATTTGTGTAGTAATGGTCAATTGATGAAGTGATAATACTGTGTTTTGCGCGGATGAAGCACATTTTACTATGATCAAACTTAATGTAAATGGATCTATGAAAACGTGGATGAATCACATTTTACCATTTTTATTTGCTTAGTTGATAATGGTGTCACGCATTAAACCTATTAAAAAAAATTTAGTAAGTGAATTACTCGACGANATAAGTGAATTACTAGACGATTACATTTACTATAAAGAGATTAGTTGGGTGGTAAAAACATGGATCACCCTTAATTTAGAAAAAAAACATGTTGAGGTTCATGAGTATTTTTCTCTTTAATGTGTTAGTTGNGTAAGTGAATTACTCGACGATTACATTTATTATAAAGAGATTAGTTGGGTGGTAAAAACATGGATCACCCTTAATTTAGAAAAAAAAACATGTTGAGGTTCATGAGTATTTTTCTCTTTAATGTGTTAGTTGAATTCATCTAAAACACTTCTACTTCTATTGTTGCACTTAAATAACTGNGAATTCATCTAAAACACTTCTACTTCTATTGTTGCACTTAAATAACTGTAGCTAGTGGATTTGCAAGTGCAATTATGGTTATACTGTTCCAAATAATTATTAAGTCCAAAGAAAGGACCCACTTGCATTAAACCTGTTTTTGTTAATTAGTCACATTCAAAACCTCTGTTTTCTCTTACAAAATTGAATGTTAAACCTTGAGCAAAGCTGTATCATGACATGTATGCCGTGACAATGTTTAGGAAAATAAAATAACATATGCTTTTCTTCGAGAATGTGGTAGATTTGTAACTACTGTGAATAAAATCCCCATGTTTAGACCTCAAATTTTAATTTAATTTCAGGAAATCAAATACAAATCCAGGAGATCTATTTTACAGAGACATCAAACTCTTAGTCCTCCCCAAAAATTGTTATTTATTCAGAATTTGCCGGCGTGTTTTTCTGAAAATTTTCACAATAATATGATTTTAATATACTTTTGTTGACTATTGCCTAAACGAGGCATATTTGTAATAAAAGTTGAAGTCTTACTCCGAGTATGATTTTCCTCTCACGTAGCTATAAACTATAGTAAAATCTCGTGGAATAGAAATCGTGTGTTAAAATGCAATCTTGATAAAAACAATAAAGTATTTTGTTATGTCAACACATATATGTTCGATTATGCATTACTTGCATGATTAGTGTAACGTTTGGTAAGCAAAAGTATATATAAATATCTTTTGGTCTATGGCTCGACGTTGCTTCTAAACAAGGGTTATCCAAGGCGGGCCTTCATGGCAACATTCTCAACAATTTTAAAATGTAATAATCCATCAATCATGTTTTTATAAAATAATTACATTTGACTACTAATTTTAAATCGAAAGATGCAACAAATCCAATTAATCAAAGTATGAAAAAAATAAAAATACAATTGGGCGGTTCCGAGAAAATAACATATCAATCTTTTGCTTTTATTATGTCATTATCAATTTTTGTGAATTTTATTTTTGGTTAAAGTGTGAATCATTTTTTCTGGATATATATCACAAACTTTGCTGTAAAATTATCTGAATAAATTTAGGATAGTATAACAAAAATCTCTGATATTTACTGGGGGGAAAAATATATATTGAGTTTAAATGAATTTTTTTTATTTTTATGAATTTCCAAACTCAATGATTTGAATTTGGGTCAATATTATTTAAAACAAATCTACGGCGCGACAGAGTTCGATACCATGACAACAATTCCTTTCCGTGTCCGTATGACCATAATCATAATTT
>OVAP01003462.1:0-16615 GCA_900406295.1 Aurinia saxatilis
TGTTAGATAGTCAAAGGATTATTGACAAGTGCTTTTCCAGGCATTTTCACCTACCCGAAGGACCCGGAACGAAAGGAACCGACCCAAACCCGACCCGAAGACCTGAATGCCCACCCCTAGGATAAACCATTGTGGGAAGATCTTCTAATAGGGAAATTTCTTTCTAAAGCTCCACATGTTGGTCGAATTTTGGTACACAAAGTTTTACCCTATGTATTTAACTACAAGTGCACAAAAAATGCGTTATAATACTTAGGAATCGAATCCATGATGACTGATAAATCATAAACTAACTTTAGATTCTAAATTAAAACTAGGACATAGGGTTTTTTAATTTTAATAACTAATGCAAATAACTAACAGATTATGAGGGTTTTAATATCAATTAAAGCAAGGTTGGGACTTGGAAACTTCGGAGAAGAATCCAATATGTCGCAAAAAACAGACGAGTGTCGATCGACACCTATAGGGTGCCATTGGACACAGTCTGCGTAAAATCAGTTACCATCTTAGTTCCTAAATATGAACTCTAATGTAATGCAAACCAACTTCCATTGAGCAAGCAATCTATAATTAATTCCTAGCAAACCAAATTCCTTTGTGAATTCTAGAGAATTAATTAAGCAATAATTCTAGGTTCAATTGTTCATAAACTATCTAGTTGACCAAATTGTTTTGTTAATAGAAGTTTACTCTTCTAAGATTTATTTAAGCAATTATTAACACTTCTATGTATAATAATTAACCTATGATCTAGTTCAAGGTAGCTAATCTATGAACTAGCATTAATCACAATCAAGAAGAGGAATTAAGGGTGTAACCTAATTTAGACTTATGGCTAAACAAAAAATTAATCTAAACCTAAAAATCCTAAGCCTAACAAGAGAACTACTCAAACACAACTAAGCAAAACATCATGCAATAACTAATGAAAGCAATATATATTAATGAAAGACCAAGAACACGGATTTAGAAAATCTTCTCCCTAAAACTCTCTCTAATGTAAATTAAAGCATGAGCCTAAACAATGACTAAAACTTAGTATTTATATGAACTATGACGAATTTTAGAAATGGTAAATTACTAAATCTAATTTTCCTGAAGTGATTAAGATAAATTGATTGATATTCAAAAATAGGAAATAGGCTGATAATACTCAATGGTGCCATTCACATCTTAGAAGATTAGTGGGGTGGTAAAAGTTTGAATACCCTTTGATTACAAAAAAGAAAACAGTATAAATTTTAAAGTAAAAATCCATAGGAAAATCAAAAGATCGAATTGATCATTTGGTTGAGAGTAAAATCTAACATAAGCCGAGCATTTTTGTTTTATCGTATTGTCAATACAATTTCATGCATGTGAAGGTGTTGCTTCCCCTGATCTAGAATGTATATATGCTTACTATAAGTTATAACAGGTTTTGCTAGAATGTTCTTCCACGTTTTACCTTCATGAATGACACTAAAGACGTGATATGATTTATACACAAAGTTTTACCTTATATATTTAATTACAAGTGCACAGTAAATGAGCTATAGTACTTATGGACCGAATCCAGAAGACCAATAAATCACAAAACTAGTTTAAAGACTTCTAACAGAGAATTGAGTTTTCAATTAATTAAAACATGCGTTAGGCCTTGAGAACTTCGGAGAAGAATCCAAACTGTAGCCTAAATCTGAGGAATGCCGAGAGAGAGAGAGAGAGAGAGAGAGAGAGAGAGAGAGAGAGAGAGAGAGAGAGAGAGAGAGAGAGAGAGAGAGAATAAGAATAACATGGGAAATGGGAAATACTCCTTCCACAAATCTCTAAAGAATTCGATATCTAAATCAAAGGTGTTCCACAATGAAATGAATGATGGTTATTTCAACGACTTAACGTAATCTAGGATAACATGAAATCCCGAACCAAAATGATGTAAAATTATCTCTATTACAATAACTAACTAAAGAGGATAAAGTTGAACACCTTGTATAGAACACCAAGGCCAAAGATTCTTTGGCGTATGAGGCCCAAACGACTAAGTCTTGTTCTCCATCAGGTCCCTCCGGATGGAGAAAGATTCAACTACGAACATGGATTGTCATTGTCCTCTTGGAAAGGATATGGTGTTTGACGTGGAACACATCCGAAATGTTAAACTGGGAAGGCAAGAGGACCTTGTAAGAATTGTTGTTGATACGTGCCATGACCTCTCACGGTTGTCTTACGAGATTTCAACGTATTGTATTCATGAGCAGGGGGCAATCCTTAGTCATTACCACCCACACGTAAATCATTTGGTTAGAAAATTACCACATGTTGCTTTGTGTCAGTGGAAGCTTTGTACTTCTTAGCAGAAAGTTCCAGGTTTTCATGAGATTTGTTTTATTAAGACTATGCATACTAGTCACAAATTCCACGGCTTCACCATAAGATCAAGAAAAATCCGGCAATGGAACTAAATCCAGAGTACCACGAGGAACCACACTATACACCAGGTCAAAAGGACTAAAACCAAGATTTTGATTAGTTATGTGGTTATAAGCGAACTCAACTTGGCATAATTTAGATTCCGATATCACCGAAAAAAATAACGCAAAAGGTTACCCAACAACATGTTAATGACATTTGTTTTTACATCCGATGGAGGGTGGTAAGTTGACCTCATGTCAAGACTAATATGAAAAATCTTCCAAAGCGATCTAAAGAATGGCTAAGAAAGTGTGTGTCCCGGTCACTGATATGTTGTCTTATTGGTGAGGACACAACCAATTACTTATCCTTCTACCAATTGACAACAAACTAGTTGTAGCAATATAGTATAGGTCGAACTCAGGAATCAAAGATAGCTACAAAAATCGAAATCTATAATAGCCAGGAATTAAAGTAACAAGAGAGTGGGGTTGTTTGTTTGTTGGAGAGATCGCGGATTAAAGTAAACTAGTTTGAAAATATATATAAGAGGCGGTAGGCTTAGGAAATTCACAGGTAATTAAAATCCAATGATTAGACAAATAATATATTCAGGGCTTTATTAAAAAACTATCTGAACTCGATCATAAAGATCAAGTTAGTCCATGGTGTGTGCTATGGATAGAAATCGGGTGCAAAACTTGGTGTGAGTGGCCTTAAAGATCTAAATAATCATTAGAGTATATGATCGGTATGTTCATAGAGCCGCAAGTGATAAGCATATGGGGCTGGTGTTGCCTCTGATCATATTGCAAATGTGTTATGCACATCAAACTATAAATCTGGTTGTCTGGGATTGGTGTTGTCTTTACAGATAATCATGGAGTCATAGACTGGTGTGGTCTAAACATTAAGATCAATAGATAATGACGATGACAAAATCATTACCCTATATGCGTCTAAACATATGGATCAATGAACTCTTATGAAAACCTTCAAACCTAACTATTAAGCTACTTAGCCATAGAAGAGCAAACACATTATGATCAATAAGAAAATATGTGTGATACAAATTTCTAAGATAACAAAAGTTGTATGAGAACAAAAGCTGTGAAGAAACTGGAAAGAAAAAAAATGTGTAAAATACTTTACCTAAACAATGTCCAGAAGCAGCTTATTTATAAGGCGCAACACGAGCTTGGGCCAAAAATATGACATAAGAAAAATTAATGACCAAACTTTGAAAAATAGGAAATCTTCTTAATTTTGGAAATTCGTCGTTGTCGATTGACACCAAGGTAGTGTTGATCGATGCTTGAGCTTGTATCGATCGAT
Source organism: Aurinia saxatilis (assembly GCA_900406295.1). Taxonomy (NCBI): domain Eukaryota; kingdom Viridiplantae; phylum Streptophyta; class Magnoliopsida; order Brassicales; family Brassicaceae; genus Aurinia; species Aurinia saxatilis. The sequence continues at coordinate 3,733 of OVAP01003462.1, forward strand.
GTTTGGCGAGTATCGATCGCTGCTCCATGCTGATTTCTTCTAAACTTCATTCCTCATTCCATTTTGCATTCGTTTGATTCCTAATTCTTTAACAGGTACAAAAAAAACTCTCAAGGCGTGTTTTCTCCTGTAATGACTCGATAAATGACTAAAACACCAAAATAGACTCGATAAAACGCAATGAATCATAGTATAAAAATAATAAATTCCAGGATACTTAGCGAGTATCGATCGATGCTCCATACTGATTTCTTCGAAACTTCATTCCTCATTCCATTTTGCATCCGTTTGATTCCAAATTCTTTGATAGGTACCAAAAAAAAACTCTCAAGGCGTGTATTCACATGTAATGACTCGATAAAGGACTAAAACACCAAAAAGACCCGATAAAACGAAATGAATCATAGTATAAAAATAACAAAATCCAGGATACATCAATTCCCCTAGACTTGGTCTATTTCTTGTCCTCAAGGAACAAACTAAGTAAATAGAAAAAGTTTGAAAACATAGAGAATAATTTAACCATTGTGCATTCTGATTTATCATTCTGCTTACTAAGCGACGCGATAACAAACTGATCCAGAATTTGACAACCATGTACTTCTCCATAGACTTCCTCAGCTTTCCAGATTGAAACCCACAGTTTTCGCCAAATAGCCGGTTGGCCATTATCGCAAGTCTCAACTTTGATTGCAATGCAAAGAACCTTATAGATTCTATCTCATATTTGAACAAGAGGTTTTGTGTCTAGCGTTCAAAACCTTTCGCTAACCACAACTCACTTGAGTAGTCATAGTATAGTTTAAGGGTCAATCCACTTGATAGAACGATTAACGCGATAAGCATATCAAATCCCAATTAAACTGTAGCAATCAAAGGTGTTTGGTTTCAAATTCAATCCTAAAACATGCATTAACTAAGTGAACTACTAAACAATAAATAAGACTAGCAATAAAAAGCAAGCAAGAACACTAAAACAATGAGTAATGGCAATAACAATCAAAAGTAACTAGTAATTGACCTTGTGGGGGTTGATTTTGTAATCAATGAGCACAATCCTAGGCAAAGGACCACTAATCTATAGATTAACCCCAAATCCCTTTGGTGTTAATCCCTTTGAAAGTCATTAATTTGACTAATTTCCCAATTGTCAAATCAATGAAATTCGAGCAAGAAAACTCAAGCCCAATCAACAACTAAGCACCTTAACTTATTTTCCAATGGCTAAAATGACAAATAAAAACATTTGTTCTTTCAAGCATTTCGTCAAACACCTTGTGGGTGTGAGAAATGAATAACATCTTTTCCTAATTGATCAAAGAAGAAATATCATTAAGCTGACAAGATGTTTAAGGAATCCTTAATACTAACCCCACAAATCAAGATTCATCACTAATTACCCCTAATCTACCATACTTATTTAATAATAAAGAAAGTACTCACACATGACCATAGGAATTGCTTTATGAAACATCTCTATTTCTTCTTGAAACATCTTTGTGGTTAGCGAAAGGTTTTGTACTATATAATAACAATCAACAACTCAGGTGACTACTCAAGTGAGTTGTGGTTAGCGAAAGGTTTTGAAACATTAGGACCTTCTATGGTCATCAAAGATTGCTTTATGAAATATGTGTAAAGCATCATATCTTAATGTGTAAATCATAGAATTCAACAGCTGAATTAGAGAGCGTTGAACCAATGTTCTTCTAGTTGTATATCTCAACAATGTTAGGCAGAAGTTTCTTCATGATGATCTAACTCTTAATGTGTGCATAGGATTCATACAATCCAGCCAAGAATTTTATCACCTTAAAATGTTTCTATTTAGTAATCATAGCCTTGCAACAATCACACGTTTGGCAAGTGGTCACATAATGTGTTCCATCAAGTTCATCCCAAAGAGTTTTGAGTTCAGTATAGTAAGTTGATAAATCCAGTGATCCTTGATGAAGAGACCAGATTTTCTGTGACAATTGAATAGATCTTGGAAGATTCGTGATGCGGAATCTGGTGTGTAAATCTTTCCACATTTCTGAAGCATCCTAAAAACGAAAAATACTGCCATAGATTTGCTTTTTCACAGAGTTCATGATCCAAGATTTCACCATACTGTTACATCGAGACCAAATTCGATAGATGTGATACGATTCAGTAGGTCTAGGGCAAGATCCATCCACAAAGACTATCTTATTCTTAGCATCTAAAGCTGTAGTCATCACTATATTCCAGTTTCCGTAATTCGTACCATCAAGAGTATGGGCAATTATCGAAGAACCTGGATTATCGGAGCTCGTGAGATAATATGGCGAGTGAATGCTATCGATGTTCTCAACTCTCGAATATTGACGAGTTTCTCGTGCGGGAGGTGATTCGGGGCCATCAGAAGCAGTTGTATCTCTGTTTCGAGACGAAGAACCATGTAGACGAATACCACGACGAAGAGATTTACTAACCGGTGAAAAAGCAAAATCCGGCGGAATAACCGGAAGAAACAATCAATCGGAGGAATACCGATTATCGAAGAAAACGAAAAGAATCAAAAGGAACGGAGACGATGATCGATTCTTGAGCTCAAAGCTCAAGCTCTGATACCATATCAATGGAGGTTGTTACAGTCAAAAGAGAGAATCCGAGAAGAGTAATTGTAACAAACTTTCCATTTTCATTAAGTGAATAGTAATATTTACATTTTCTTCATATAGAGATTTATATATGATGATGTAGTTTCCCTCTTTTGGGCTTAGGACCTTCCTTGGGATTTAGAGGGTTTGGTAATTTCAAAATTCGAGAGGTGTGGCGGAGTAAAACACATTGTCTTTGGCGATTTAGGCAAATCTTAAGTTATATAGACGATATTTGGAAAGATTTGGCTAGGGTTACATTCAGATTCTGTTTGTGTTCTTAGCATTAGGGCTCGACCTTGACGGCTGAAGCACCCTAACTAGATACACTGTGCTGTTCACCGGTTGCCTAGTGCAACACAGAGATATGGCTGCGAACTTGGACAATGCGATGAAGGCCATGAAGCTAATTGACGAAGAGGATGAGTCTCCGCTTACTATGCCTGATCTCCCAGAATTCAAGTCCTTGGAAACCAATGCGATGAGCCTCATGGGGAGGCTATTGAATCCAGAGAACCAGAAGATGTCCAGCTTTCTCCGGGACATGCCTAGGAAGTGGGGGATGTCAAACAGAGTGCGTGGAGTGGCACTATCAAGGGATAAATTCCAGTTTATTTTTAAGTATGAGGAGGACATGAATGATGTTATGAAGACAACGGTTCATTCATATAATGAATGGAACATTATTGTTGCACGGTGGGAGGATCCCTTACCGGCCAACTATCTGCTCTTTTTGCCTGTATGGATACAGATTCGAAACCTACCAGTAAACTATCGCACAGAATCGACGATAAAGTGGGTTGGAGAAATAATCGGAGAGGTGGAAGAGGTGGAATTACTTACTACGCAGAGCCAAAATACAGGAATTCGTGCGTGCGAAAGTCCGCTTTGATGTGTCTAGACCAGCCCGTCGTGCAAGGGTGGTGAACTTCCCTTGTGGAACTGCGGCTAACATCTTCTTTGACTTTGAGGATGTCAAGAAGCGTTGCTATTCTTGTCAACGACTTACGCACACTAATACTACATGTCTGTACATTAAGATTCCCGTGGTGCCTGTGGAAGCAGAGACGGAAGCGGGAAGCCAACAACGTGTGCACGACACCCCTCCAGTCCTGGCTATGCAGCTAGTAGATCAGCCGGTGACAGCGAACGCTCGTCAAGATCCGTTGAAAGACGTGTTATCTGTGGAGCAACTTACTGGGGATGCGGTTTCCGGTAGGCCCAGAATCCACCCCAAGGTTCTACATGAGATGCGACAGTATATATTGGCTGCGGATGAAGCTGAGCGACCAGTGCGAGAGTTGCGGGTTCAAGCACAGGTCTGTGAATTGGAAAAAACCCTGGAGGGACGACAGCAGCTCTTGTTGGTGGATAACGAGGTTGCACTGCAAGCGTATACTGTAGCGGATAGTAACAATATGCACCCAGTGTCACAGATAGAGGTGGAACAGGAGTCTAATGTATGGCGTGACATGGAAGATCGACAATCCAAGCTCAAGGCACATGCAGTTGCTGGATCTGACTCGATACCAATGGCCCAATCCGGTGACAAGGTTGAAAGTAGACCAGAGTCGCTGGGCGGCGAAGATAGTCAGGATGACACACTCATGGCATTCCTAAATAAAAAAAGGGGACAGTCACGTACCTGGAAGAGAGTTTCGCGTAGTATCGTTGCTCATCACATGGACAAACAGATGTCAGAGATCAACATGCCGTTGGTACTTCTGCTAGTTCAAAACGTAAAGCTCGGGATGAGGCTTCTAAATCATCTAAAGTCGCCAAGGGTGCACATTCTAGGGTGGTTCCGCATGAGGAACTGCCGCAAGCCCAATGAGTATATTGAGCTGGAATTGTCAAGGGATGGGTCATCCTGAGACAATTCAACGATTGAAGGAGATGCGCCGGGTGCATTTTCCGGATATCCTTTTTCTTATGGAAACAAAAAATACAAAAAGAGTAGCAGAGGAGTATCAGAGTTGGTTGGGTTACGAGCATTTGTTTACAGTTGAGCCGGTGGGGCTAAGCGGAGGACTAGCTCTTTACTGGAAGAGTTGTTTTGATTTCACAATACTGATGGCTAATAAAAACAGTATTGACGTGAAAGTAGTGTTTGGTTCTATGGAGTTTTTTATTACTTTCGTCTATGGTCATCCGGTGCAAAATCTTCGACATATTGTATGGGAAAGGTTAACAATAATAGGAGTAGATAGGAGCCATTGCTGGATGATTAACGACTTCAACGACCTCCTTAGCAACACGGAGATAATCAGTGGTCGTCACCGACGACCGGTCGCTTTCCAGAGTTTCTCTAATATGATTGCAGCATGTAACATGCATGAGTTACCATGGAAGGGATACGAATATACCTGGGCAGTGAAGAGGGGTGACTCTTGGGTACAATGTCGGCTTGATCGCTGTTTTGGCAATAGCTCTTGGTTCGACAATTTCCCTCGAGCTAATCAGTTATTTCTGGAACGGCTAGGGTCTGACCACAGGCCGGTCCTTGTTTGCCTTCTTACGGATGATGAGATTAAGAGAGGACAGTTTCGCTTTGATAAGAGATGGGCAGAAGATCCCTCTTTCAAACATGTAGTGGAAGGTTCTTGGCAGGGGAACACGAGTGCTAGATATAATACTGTGATGGATCGCATCACTAAGTGTAGGAAATCGATCAGTACATGAAAAAAAGAGGTCTTCAGCTCATCACAGGGACATCTTCAACAACTCCGTCGTGAGCTGGATGAGGAGGAAAAATTACTAACCCCTGATCATAGCTATATGGTCTTCTTAAAGAAGGAAATTGCTAAAGAACATCGCAACGAGGAGGTCTATTGGCAGCAAAAGAGTCGTGAAAATTGGGTGAAGGAAGGTGATGCAAATACAAAATTCTACCACTCGTCTGTTAAGAGCACAAGGATTCGAAATGCCCTGCATATGTTGGTGGATGACGCGGGGATTGAGCACAAGACGGAGGGTTCTAAGGCAAACGTTGCAGCCTCTTATTTTCGAGACTTGTTTACTTCGACGCGGCCAGATAGCTTTGAGGAGCTTTTTTCTGGTTTTAGACCTCGCATTGACGCACATGTGAACCAGATTCTGACGCGGAGAGTTACACCAAAGGAGGTCAAGGAGGCTGTTTTTTCCATAAACTCAGCGAGTGCACCGGGTATTGATGGTATGATGGGGTTTTTCTTTCAAAAATATTGGGACATACTGGGAGCTCAGGTGACACAAGAAGTGCGTGGGTTCTTTGACACGGGGGTGATGCCTCAAGACTGGAATTACACGCAAATTTGTCTTATCCCCAAGGTTGATAACCCGACAATGATGAAAGAACTCCGGCCGATTAGCCTTTGTACAGTTCTTTATAAAACAGTCTCGAAGATAATGGTGAAACGGTTGCAGCCCTTCTTATCCCAGATGATCTCACCGACGCAATCAGCCTTTGTATCGGAAAGATTGATATCTGATAATATTCTGATTGCACATGAATTAGTTCATGGACTACGTACCCACTCTACCATCTCTAGACAGTTCATGGCAATTAAAACAGACATGTCAAAGGCTTATGATCGCGTGGAATGGGGCTTCCTCAGACAGTTGTTAGCGGCGATGGGTTTTAATGCGAGGTGGGTACAATGGGTTATGGCTTGCGTTGAATCTGTTACTTATTCGGTGTTACTTAATGGTCAGTCCCATGGGTATATTAAGCCTGAACGAGGGCTGAGACAAGGCGATCCATTATCGCCTTTTCTGTTTGTTATGTGTACGGAAGCATTAATACACCTTTTGGAGAAGTCGGCTTCCGAACAGAAGTTACATGGCATACAATTCGCAGCGAACGGGCCAGCCATTCATCACTTGCTGTTCGCTGATGACAGCCTATTTACTTGTCGAGCTACGGAGGAGCAGTGTCGAGAAATAATGCATTGTCTGAATGTCTATGGCAAGGTCTCAGGTCAGGTGATTAATTTGCATAAATCTGCTATTACCTTCGGCGCTAAGGTTCCTGCAAGTATGAGGCTAACACTTAAAGCCATTACGGGTATCCGAAATGATGGTGGCCTTGGAAAATATTTGGGTCTCCCGGAATGCTTTAGTGGTTCCAAGCAGCAACTCCTATCTTATATACGGGAAAGACTGGATAAGAAGTTAAATGGATGGTATGCTAAGATACTCTCACAAGGTGGCAAAGAGGTTTTAATTAAGTCTGTTGCTCTGGCATTACCTATATATGCCATGTCGTGTTTCAAGCTTACAAAAGACCTTTGTCAGAAGATGTCGTCTGCAATTTGTGATTTTTGGTGGAATCATGAAGAGGCCAAGAGAAAGATTCACTGGATTAGTTGGGAGAAGCTATGTTTGGATAAGGAAAGTGGTGGCATGGGATTTCACAACTTGGACAGGTTTAATCAGGCTTTGCTTGCTAAGCAAGCTTGGCGGGTGTATCATTATCCAGATAACCTATTGTCACGCGTCCTCAAGAGCCGGTATTTCCCCCAGGGAAGCATTCTGTCTGCGGTGGAGGGCTATCGACCGTCCTATGGGTGGAGGAGTCTAGTGCATGGTCGGTCTCTTCTTCTGCCGGGATTACGTAAGCTAGTTGGGAATGGTGAGCAAACTTATGTCTGGAGAGAAACCTGGATTAATGACTTGCAGCCTCGTCCTCCCTTAACACCGGTGCACATTCACGCATGGGGTCTAAAAGTGGGAGACATCCTATCCCCGGACAAGAGAGATTGGTGCAGTGATTGCCTCACCAATTTATTCGAACCTAGCTGCCCTTTCCATTGGATCATCAGTGTTGGAGTAGAGGACCATGACTTGACGGACTTCCCCTAGTGCATCCTCCAATGACTTTGGTTGAACATTATCTTGTGGTGGGGGAACTGTGGGATATTCTGTTCTTTCTCTCGGTGCCCATCGGGTCCGTGTAGTGGAAATAGGTTCTCCTTGATCATCATCATCACTAATATGAGAAGCTATTTCCTTTCTAGGTGAGGCAGCATGGTGGGGATGGGTTGAGCTATAATCAGGACCAGAACTATCTCTGGTATTAGTCTGAGGGGTTATCAGTTCGCGAGGGTCTCTGTTTTGAGAATGTGGAGAATGTTGACTCCGATTATAGGGGATGTATCTTGATGGGTAAGGATCATGAGATCTCACAGTGTTATATGATCTTCTAGCCGTGTTCTCTCGAGGGTGTCAAGGTTCTCGGGGAGAGTGATTTCTGATTCTCTTCTCGTCATGGCAGCGTCGAGAGGAGTAGTCTTCATGTCCTCACCGGGGATGGGACACGCAAAGGTTGGTTGGCCAGAGAGCAGTTTTTATCTTCGTGTGTGATCATCTTACACTTGGTACAGTATTTTTCAAGGCGTTCATACTGAAGAGTGAGAGTACGTTCATCACCTTCCTGGAATTCAAGTGTGGCTTCCATGATCAATGGTTGTAAACCATTGACTGTAACCCTGACTCGGGCAGATGTCGGAGTGATATCACTCTGTTCACGATGTCCTAGACCATCTCCAATACGGTCAATGATGAGCGGGTTAATGTGATGGAAGGGTATACCCTGGATGCGTATCCAGAATGGAATCTGGTTAGGAAAATCCATCGATAGGGTTGGTTCCAATCGTTGAATGATTACCATCCATCTAGCAAAGAAGTAAGGTTGGTTGTCAAAAACCGAATTTAGATCTGCCTCAGATGCGAATTTGAACTGGAATAGTCCATTCCCGAGATCTGAGCCAGTTGACCTTCGAGGCACTCGAGAAGGTCGCGGTTGTGAGTAGATCAGCAGAGGGGAGAGCTCGCTTAAGCGTGAACGGAGGGAGCGAGATCAGTAGTGAGAGCCGTGAGGGAGGTTTCAAAATCGCCGCCGCGGTCGCCTTGCGAGAGAGAGAGCACTAGGGTTTTTTTCTAAAAACGCGCCATCCTTTGTTAGCGTAAGGATAACTTAATAATACACACTTGATACTCCGTGATGCAAATTTATCACCCTTATTGCTCTAATTATGAGCAAAGCATAAAGAGCCAAAGACACGAAGGTGTTGGAGAGGCGGTGGCCGTTGATAAAGAATCTCGAATGGAGAGTTTGATTAATTATATATGCTGCAGTTAGAATACATTCACCCCAAAACTCAAATGGAAGAGATGATTGAAATCGAAGTGCACGATCCACATTTAGAATGTGACGGTGCTTGCGTTTAGCTCGGCCATTCTGTTGAGGAGTCCCAACACACGAAGTCTCATGAACAATTCATTTTTTCCCAAAAGAAAGATGTAAGGCACATAAACTCTGTGCCGTTATCACTACGAATAGTCTTTACCAAGGTTGTAAACTGTCGCTCAACATGAGCAATGAAATTCCTAATCGTATAAGAGTCTTCTTGTTTCGTTTTGAGAAGAAAAAGCCACACACTACAAGAATAGTCATCAACAATCATAAAAAAAAATATCGTGCTCCACAAAGAGAAGTAGTCCGATATGGACCCCAAACATCGCAATGAACCATTTCAATTAAAGTAGATGTTTTATTAAAACTTGTAGGGATGACTAAATGAGTTTGTTTTGCACGAATATAAATCTCACACTCTTTATTCTTCAAAGCACTAGTACTAGAAAAACCAGAAATAGATAAATAATATAAAGCCTTAGAAGAGGGATGTCCTAAGCAATGATGCCACACATCTCTAGATACAAGCTCTGTCCGATGCACCGCACCAACAACCTCCATCCCTCGCATAAAGTATAATCCATTAACCTCCTCAGCCACTCCAATCAGCATCCTCGTAATGTGGTCCTGAATTATGCAAATTCTATCAGTGATTTGAAACACACTCGATATATCCTTATTCAACTTAGAGACAGAGATCAAATGGCATTGTAAACCATCCACAAATAACACGTTTCTTAACGTAAGTGTAGAACTTAAAACCACTGTGCCTTGTCTCGTAGAATCCGGTAACTTAATAGATAAGGGGACCATATCCCAAACATCAGACAAAAAATTGAAGGAACAAGTCATATGGTTTGTAGCTCCTGCATCAATTACCCAAGAGGCAAGAAAGCACATACCAGTTAATTTTTCAGTGGAGGAAACTCTCTTGTCGTTCATCATTGTCACCAACGTCTGCCATTGCTCATCACTAAGACCACTTAAACCCACTCGATCACTAGCTTGAATGTTGTTCGCAGCAGCCATTGAATTCACACGAGAGGTTGAGCCAGATTGTTGTTGTCCACCACGCACCGGATTCTGAGCAGTTTGGGAATCACTGCCACGGCTCGTAAGCATGCGGCCTCGAGGTCGAGAGCCCCATCAGTCGGGATATCCAAGTGCATGAAAACAGGTATCTGACATATGACCACTGCGACCACAACTGTTACACTGAAGGTGCGCCTTCTCTTCACCTGATAAAGCTGGCCGAGAACCTGAGGGTTGTGAAACTGTCCGAGAAACAGAGGTTGGAAAAGGAGATGCTGCAACCGGCGATGGTCTCATAGCATATGCCATCGCATCACTCCTAACATCAAGCGTCCGTGATGTTGTCTTGGAATCCTCCTCTTGAATCAATGCGTTGAATGCTTCATCAACACTAGGAAGAGGTTCCCTAGACAACAAGTTAGGCTTAATAGTACCAAATACAGTTTCATCAAGCCCTCTGAGCAATTCATGTAATCTGTCTTCTTCACTTTCTCGTTCTCGTTCAGCACTAAGGGCACACTTGCAGGTTTTAGGTCGACGAAACTCAGCCAAGGCAGTCCATAACTGCATCATCTTCGAATAGTAGGTCTCAATGGTCATCCCCTGTTGTCGAAAGTTAGCCAATTCCATCTTAATACGTTGTACACGCTGTCCGTTCTTCAGGCATGATCTTCGTTTAATGTGATCCCAAAAATCGCTCGCCACATCCATAGCAGAGAGCGTTGATCTCACGTTTTCAGCAATTGTGACTTGAATCCATCCCAAGACTAGTGCATTATTTGTCCACCAATCTTCTTAATCCTTTGAGCATAGGTTGAGAAATTTGACAACCTGGATTATAGCTTGAGGATAAGTCATAAGGTGAGATTGTTCTTCTCTGTATCTCCACACGAGGCTTAGCAGCCTTAAAAGTAACCCTTGATTCGTTTCCCATGATAGACACGTGAGAGGAGATGAACCAGAATAACGAGAAGAAGGTTAAATCAAAAGAACGATGAAGTCCTAAAACAGAGTAGTCTCAAGAGCAAGAGTAACGACAAATCAAAGTAAGGTCGTTAGAAGAAGTCTTGAGACAGAAACTTTAAAACAGAGACAAAAGAAAGTTTTAGAGTAAGGTCGTAAGAATAAGACGACAATAAAAAGAAAGAAAGGTTTAGCTTTTATCGCTCTGATACCATGACAAGAAACCTATGATTTGTATAAAGGTCTTCTTATTGATATTGTGAGGCCAATAGTCAATATTTATACAAGACATCAAACCTAAGCTAAACCTAGAATATAGAGAATCTATACAAATGGAAACTATACAAAAGTGATATATAAATATGACATCTAGAACATATTAACATATCGTAATACTTATGAAAGAAGGTCAGGGTCACCAAGGAGTTATTTATAATTCGGAAGAAAAGATGCAGTGATGTTGATGTCTGTTGAATCGGGTTCCTTGATGTGAGTACGCCAATCAAGTATCATTCATCCATGTATGGTGATTTGTCCACCATCAAGGCTTTATTTTGCTCGGTTGTGACTTTTCTAACTTGTGTGATTCCGCCTAACTGTGGAGATTTATAGTTACACAAAAATATATTCAAGTTGAGTTGTATTATTCATGTAAGAATATGTAGTTTTATCCTCAATTTAGGAGGTAGAAGAAACAATATCTCTTCCCCTGCAACGGAAAAATTAGAGCTCATTTTTTTTATCCTCATTCACAGGCATTATGACTCGCGTGGCTATAAAAAGGAGGTGGTTGTTCGTGTGACACATGGATTTCCTTGTCCCGTTTACAACCAATCAACATTATCGTGACCGTGAATTTCTTTTATGTGTTCCAATGGATGTAAGTCACCCGTTGTTAGGTTTTCCATGAGAACTCGATCGCAAAATCATACATGATGGAGCGAAGAACACCTATTGTTTAATTTGGGAAAGACATCATATATACGCCATGTAAGACCAATATATTTAAAATACTACGGAATTAAGAATTTAACCAAGCAAGTACACAACGTTAAGGAAATAGATAAGATCTAAGAATGGAGGCGAGATATGATCTCTTTCCTTAACTCAAAGAATCTCCCGTAGTGTGACAGGTTTTTTTATAGATTCATGAGTCCCATGATACAACCATAGGAAACCATATCCAAACACTGGATCATGGTTCTAACGAAGATAGTAATCTACTATATTCTCGAAATACCTAAAGAAGTACCTTAAGAGGTAAGAGATTGCTAGAGAGAGTTTTGTTTTTTGTGTGAAAGAGAATTGTTTTAGGCATACCCTTAAATCATAGAGTGCATCTATTTATAGTGAGTAGAAAGTAATCTCAAGAGGTAAGAGTTTTGATAAGTTCAAAAAGGTCCACACCCACAAGGTGTTTGACGAAAGTAATTCAGCTGTTGAATTTGTGAGTACTTCTTTGATTGCTTTAGATTAATAGGAATTTGATGTTCTTATCGTGTTAATCGTTCTCTCAAGTGGATTGACCCTCAAACTATACTATGACTACTCAAGTGAGTTGTGGTTAGCGAAAGGTTTTGATGTTCTCTTATTTCATAACAATCATGTGACGAAAGTACTCACACATGATTGTTATTCGCTAACCACAACATCATTCGTTGAAACATTAGGGGTTAGTATTAAGAATGATGTTGATTGTTATTTAATCAATAATTATTGTCATCTTAATCGTTTTTGGTTCTTCGTGAATAAATTCGAATTTAAAGTATGACTAATGCTAATCACCAAAATGTGGAGACCGATCTCCACAGTGAGAAATTGCTCAATGATTAATTTTCTTGTAATTTGGGAGGAAACGGAAATGGTGAGTTGAAACCCCATTTTGGGAACGGTTTGCCACCAGTGTTCCTGAATAATCATGGAGCTGTGAATTAGTCTTTGATGACCATAGGAATTACTTTATACAAAATTAATCTAGTAGAAAGTAATTCAGCTGTTGAATTTACCCGGTTTTGTCAACACGGGTTTCTAAATGGGCTTTCACCGGATTTATACACTGGTTTATAACCGGTTTTTGAATATGGAGTTG
>OVAP01003463.1:0-13113 GCA_900406295.1 Aurinia saxatilis
TCTACTCCTTTAGACGAGGTGGCTAAATGCTATTTGTATAATTTTCTACGTACTGAGTTAATATAACTTTATAACTTTGATTCTTCGAATTTGGTGAACTGATGTTATGTATTTTTTTCTCTTTACAGTGCTCAAGTTCAGATCTTGGTAAAAGCGTTTCTGCTGAAAATCTCCTCAAGGTATAAACATTCTATGACACTTTGAGTTTTGAATTTGCTCCTTTTTATATCTATCTCTAGGTCTTATAATCTCATAGTCTGTTAATTTTTTCTTTGTTCTGGGCAGTTTACTTTGCGTCCTCATGTTAATCTTGGGTTCGAAAAATCTTCTATCCCTCCTGAGTTGACGTCCCCACAAGTGGTCGATGAGCTACTTTCAGAAATTCCCGAGATTCAAGAGATAACCGAAGAAATCAAGCAGTTGTGGAATACTCAACACAACAAGACTGAGAGCAACACTGTTCTTCCAAGCTGTCTTGAAAACATTAGACGTGATGACATGGAGATTGTACTTCTAGGCACTGGTTCGTCTCAGCCTTCCAAATACCGCAACGTCAGTGCAATTTATATCGACTTATTTTCTAGAGGTAGTCTTCTCCTAGACTGTGGCGAAGGAACCTTAGGCCAGCTTAAAAGAAGATACGGTTTAGATGGCGCAGATGAGGCAGTACGAAAACTGAGATGTATATGGATTTCGCATATCCATGCTGATCACCACGCGGGCCTTGCTAGAATTCTAGCTCTTAGATGCAAGCTTTTGAAAGGAGTGACCCACGAGCCAGCGATTGTGGTAGGCCCAAGATCGCTTAAAGGATTTCTCGATGCGTATCAAAGGCTTGAGGATTTAGATTTTGAGTTTCTTGATTGTAGGAGCACCACAACAACTTCTTGGGCTTCTTTAGAAAGTGGCAGCATTGCAGAGGGCTCTTTGTTTGGTCTAGGGAGTCCTATGCAGAGTGTCTTTAAAAGATCTGATATCCCAACTGATAATTCTTCTGTTTTACCAAGTTTAAAGAATCTTAAGAAGGTCCTTAGCGAAATCGGCGTGGAGGATTTGATTAGTTTCCCTGTTGTTCATTGTCCTCAAGCCTTTGGCGTCATTGTAAAAGCAGCAGAAAGATTAAACAGTGTTGGAGAACAAATCCCAGGATGGAAAATGGTTTATTCAGGTGACACAAGACCTTGCCCTGAGGTGATCGAAGCATCACGAGATGCAACAATTCTCATACATGAGGTAAAAGTCTAAACCTTCTTTCACACACACACATATATATATATATATATATTACTTGGATCACCAAGGTTTTAAACATTTTGATCATTTATTACAGGCCACCTTTGAAGATGCGTTGATAGAAGAAGCTTTGGCGAAGAATCACAGCACGACTAAAGAAGCTATCGATATGGGATCTTCAGCAGATGTGTATCGCATTGTTCTAACTCATTTTAGCCAGAGATATCCAAAGATTCCAGTGATTGATGAGTCGCATATGCATAACACCTGCATTGCCTTTGATTTGATGAGTATAAACATGGCAGATCTGGAAATTCTCCCTAAGGTTCTACCGTATTTCAAGACTTTGTTTAGAGATGAGATGGTTGAAGAAGAAGATGCTGATGATGTCAACGTGGATGACTTAAAGCAAGAAGCTTGGTTATAGTCCATCAAACAGTACAATAGGTTGATTACTTTTAATTCTTGTTCGTTTGTTCATTGTCCTGAGTTTTGTAGGATTAGTACAGTCTTGTCTTGTGGTTGGAAGAAAATATATTTTTGAAACTTTGCACTTGAGTTTTGACATATCAGTTTAAGCACACACAAACTAAAGACTGGAGCATAAAGCTACTTTCTTTGAATGCTTTCCTCTATGAAGAAATATAAGCACAAAGTTTACAGTTTCATTTGAAGCATTATACTCTAACTAATCGTTGCTCCTATACAAGAAAATGAAAGTTTTATTTCTCTATAAGATAACCCAAGATAGAGAGAAAAAAAAACTAAAAGATGTAAGATAGAGAGAGGAAGGTATTTGATTAGGCAGTGATTGTTGTGAGGATAGAACATCGCAGTTGCCGTGGAAGAACCTTTTGTGTTAAGCTTGGTTACTTTTTCTCTGAATGTTATCGTGGATGCTGAACTATTACTAGAACTGAATCTTTTTGCCTTTCGTAGTTTGAGCACGGTGTTGGCTGCAAACAGAGATTTTATCGTAGTATGAATTACATTAACTTCCGGCCTGGTGATACAATGGAACAAGATCGTATATGAAATTACTTACCACTCCGATGTTCCATTCATGACTTCTGAATTCTCTAAAAGTCTTTGCGTCCATTTCCTGCAATCATATCCACAAAGCAAATATTCAGCTTTGACCGAGATATCATATAAGGCAAAAGAACTTTTGATTGTGCTGCTTACCATGCTATAAACCGGAGGAATAATTGCATTCTCTCTCGGTTTTAGTGTAGGCATTACCGAGAACCGTGGTGCCATGTCCTGGGATCTGAAAGTCCAACTGCCAAAGTATAGTTTGGAAACTTTGTTAGTTCTTCTTGACCAAGCAAAAACAGAGAAAATGCACTTGAAGAAAAATTGAAAAGTGAGATTATAACATACCCAATGTAGAGAAAAATGCAAAACTGAGCCCATTCTCGAATTAGTAGTCGTAGCCAATAGTTCTGTGAGGAATTATCCATGTTCATATAAATCTGCCACAAGTCAAGGTGTCTACGATTTAACAACGAATCACCAATCCAATATGATGTGTAATGAAATATATATATAAAAAACAAGGTCATACCACAGTTTCTGCCATAGCTACAATCTGCATAGCTCCTTGAAATTTTCTAAAACGCACAAAAAGAAATGAAACTCTTAATTAGCAGCTTATCCATCTACCATGAAACCCGAATGTACTAAGCAACCGAAAAACGTACTTGAACATAATATATTTAGCATAGACAGCATCATGCATAGCTTGAATATTCTCATCCTCAATGAAACTCAGCTGTTCTCGTAACACCGACAAATTTTGCGATATATGATGGAAAATCACATAGAATGAGATCATATAGTTAAGTATCAGAAGCACCTGTACACCCAAAAACACAACAAACAATTAGTTCATAATCTTGTAAGCTTCAATGAGCTAAGTGAAAATGCAAAACTCACTGCAAAATAAGGAACAGAAGCTCGGTAGCCAACGAGAGTCAAGTAGAACACACAACCAAGTGAAGCTGTGGTTCTACGTTCAGTCAACGAGAGCCGTTCACAAGTGATGCAATAGCCATGAGAGATGAGTAAAAAAGACACAAAGGAAGCTGTTTGAAACAGAACACCAGTCACATATACACCAAAAGACATCCAT
This sequence comes from Aurinia saxatilis, assembly GCA_900406295.1. Lineage (NCBI taxonomy): Eukaryota > Viridiplantae > Streptophyta > Magnoliopsida > Brassicales > Brassicaceae > Aurinia > Aurinia saxatilis. The sequence continues at coordinate 3,368 of OVAP01003463.1, forward strand.
AGAGAGCAAATGTGTTGGTGAAAACATGATTGCCTGCAACCAGAAACAACCAAAATTAAAGACATCGAAAACGATTATTGGATAAAACTGGTATTAAAGAGACAAACTTTGTCAATTTGCTGTACGAACATTAATGGTAATAAGAGAGAAACACTTACCAAAAGAGGAAAGATAGAGTTAGCTGTAATGCTTTGATTAATGGAACAGAAGCAAGAGTCCATTGTAAACTATTTGTCTGCTCTTAAAACAAAAACACACAACATAATCAGAATCAAAATTCAAAATTCTGTTTCATTCACCTAATCACTATCTGCAAAAATCTAAAATTTGATCAAACCCATGACATAAAAATCGAAATTGGACCTGAAAGTGACGATNCTTTAAATCGAAATTGGACCTGAAAGTGACGATTTTTGAAGGTGTTAAACGTCCAAGAACAAGCAGAGAGAGACCAGATCGATAAGAAAGTTAAGTAGAGAATTGGGAGATGACGATATGATTCATCGACGCCATTAATGCTCTGAGATTCCTCCATCAATCTCGTTGAAGAAGAAGATGATCAAAGAGACACAAAAACTAAAAATTCTGTAAAACCCTTTTGTAAGAATGTATTTGGAAGCTTTACATATCTTTGTATTTGAGAGATTCTTATAATTCTATATATGTATGTGATTTACTATTGACACTTGTCTTTTGCACTAAATAATCTTCTTCATAAGTTTGGATAAACCGATTTTAATTAGTATATTAGTAGTTATTGATGATTTAATTAAAGACTTAACTGCCGTTAGATTGGAATTAGCTCCACTAATATCTCCAACTAATTATTTTTGGTTTTTTTTATTTCATGTATTTAAAATTTGCATAGTTATTAAGTCGAGTCTTTGCATTATGCAGAAATTATGCCAATAGACCTGTCACTTGTAATTGATATGGTTAATTATGAAAAAAATTGTATAATTATAGAATTAATCCGAAATTTGTATATTTGTGTCTTTTAAAAAAGTTTTTGTCACATTTTAATCATAATGAATAAATAGTAAATTATTGACTATTAATATAAACCATTTTTTTCTTTTTTATTTTTTTTTACAAAGGAAAATAGAATAATAATGGTATTATATTGTTTTTAAAAATTTATAATTTTATTGTTTTTGAGTACTAATTTGGGGTGAGCAACAAAAGAAGGTGGAGAAGAGAGGAAGACATGCGAACAAAATGGCTATTCAACTAACCCACTCTCCTCTCTCTCTTTTGTCGTTGGGTTTTTGATCACCAATACTTTTATTTTATTATTGTTCTTTATGTTTAATGTAATTTTTGTAGGTGGTTAAGACTTTTTATTGATTTATATGTTTGTTTATTATTATTCTTTAATTTCGTGGTGCAATTTACCACTTAAAACTCATCATGCGAACGTGGAAGACACTACCAAACAAATTATAGTCAAAATATCAAATTTTGCAGGTTGGTATATGTGTTTTCTCTGATATAAAAGTATGCATGTTGGTATATTTGGACAAGTTCTGCAAGAGAAATACAAAGTTAATGGGCAGAGAGAAAGATTCATGTAGATGTAGGGAAATATGCAAACATGTCGATGTTTATTTTTTCTTTTGTTCAGAAATGTAATCATCGTTATCCATTTAGTAAAACAATAGTTTTATAACAATAAACAAATGTTATGGACAATGGACGAGTACACCATCAACTAATCTTAGGTTTGATTAAAGAATTTAAACTTCTATAGAATTCTAATATCATTTAGTTATGGAATTCCATAAATTCTACTATATTTATGTGTCAATGGGTTGTATATTTAATGTGATTTATCTCAAATTCTAGTGATCTATAAGGTATGTCATATGTGATAAGAAAAATATATAGTCTAATTATTTTATGGGGCTTAACCACATATACCCNATGGATCGATATTTAGTATCAACGTTGTGGAAAAACAAAAAACTAACCTAAGTGCATTGTTTTCTAAATTATTTGAGCATACTCTTCAAATATATCACTAATAAACTTTACTATTATTTTTTCCAGAATTTATATCTCACATTTTATTTATATTTTTGATCTCCACTCCATCGACATTCCATCATCTTCAGAACAAAAATATCACAATTTTTGTCGCATTTTGTAGTTGAGACATACTTTTTTTCTCGTAAATTTTTTTTAATGATGATGGAAGATGATGACTTGATTTTGTTGAGACATACTTTTCCAATTTCATAATCTCGTATTCTGTAACATAAACATGATCCTCTGATATTTTACTCCAAAAAATAAATCATCTCTAAATAAATAGTCGAATACCATAGTTACAACATTTTAGAACAAACTTACTAAAACCAAAAAGTATATATGTATAAGTGAAGAACACCCTTTTATAATAATTTAAATCAACACATATAAATCTATTTAAGTTTTCATCAAATTCATTTATAGCATAACAACGTTTAAAATAGAAAAAATTGGGTAAACATGTATTTTTTAAAACATAAAATTGCTAAATAGATGGGTTTTTTATATTTTTTCTAAATGGATAGTTTTTACATGTATATTATCTTTTAACCTTAAATTAAAAAAACCCTAAATGGATGACTTTTACATGTATAATATCTTTTTAATATTAAATTAAAGTAACCTTTACCAAATTAAACAAAATCATTAAAATCTTGGTTTTTGTCAAATTAAATTTGTTTATGATATATTTTTAGTTGTAAAATTAATATGTTTAATATTAATTAGTAATATATATTTTTTCAAATCCAGACCATTTTCTACAGGGAATTGTGTTTATTTTTTTGTACACCGCGATCGTACACCATACACCACCCACCATCCACTGTACATAATCGTACATGCATACACTATCCACTATACACCATCCACCACGAGCATTCACCATACACCACGACCATACATCATCCACCACAACCATACACCATCCACGACTAACATCCACATGACCAAATACTATCTACTATACACTATCCAACACTAGCATACACCATCCACCATGATCATACACCACCCACTATAACCATACACCATCCACGTTGATTATACACCGTCCACCACGATCATACACCATCCACTGCTAAAATCTATTAAATTATAAAAAATCACGTTTTTTTATATTATAGTAACAACTAATATATATATATATATATATATATAATAAAAAAAATCATTCTTATTAGATCCATAGAAATAAAAAAAAATAAAAGAAAAAAAGTTTCTCACAATACTTAACCAAACATTAAGTATTTTTTAGTTTAAAGTTAATTTTGTCATTAAAAAAATAGAAAAACAAAAATCATCCATTTAACAAATTATCTTTTTAAAACCATTTAATTCTTAATAACCTTTTTAAAACCACCCAATCACCTAAATTTTTATTTAAAATAATACCTAACGCTCTAAACACCTACCATTTTTAATTCGTGAAAACCTTGAGACCAATGACTGATTTTTATTTAAATATTGATGTGGTGGTGGCGACTGGGTTATTCATGAGTTTTTACATGGATCTTTCGTTCTCAAATTGCTCCTTAAGATCAATTGTCACACACAATCAAAACTTGATTGAAAGCTAATCAATCAACTACAAAAGTAAATACATGATTGTAATGATATATATGTTAAATTTCATGGGCTTCCAACTAAAAGCCAATTGACTAGTAGTGGAGATACCCAATCTATTTATATATTACTATTGATCCCTTCCAACTTCCGATGTGGGATATAATCGCTAATACGCCTCTTCGAGATGATGGTTCTCTGACCATTAATCTCGGTATGCTCGAGCAAGAATCGATAGACCGATTTGGATCAGATCGATTTTGGATCGGATTGGATAGTGTTGATCGTTTATGCCCGTTTGGGCTTTATGGGCTCTGCTACCATGTTAAGTTTCATGGACTTCCAACTAAAAGCCAATTGACTATTAGTGGTTGCGTCTCTCTCCCGCAACCTTTTATAACTCGTATTCTTTGTTGATCGGAGAAAGAGAGAGAGAATAATCAATAAGCGACCATGTTGGTGTACCAAGATCTTCTCACCGGTGATGAGCTTCTCTATGACTCTTTCCCTTACAAGGAGATTGAGAACAGAGTTCTCTGGGAAGTACAAGGAATGTGGACTGTTTTGGGATATGTGGATGTTAACATTGGTGCCAATCCCTCTGCTGAAGGTGATGGTGAAGATGAGGGTGTTAATGACCAAGCTCAAAAGGTCGACATTGTTGACACCTTCAGACTTCAGGAGCAACCTCCTTTTGACAAGAAGACCTTCATCGCCTACGTGAAGAAATACATTAAGCTCTTGACACCTAAGCTTAATGAAGAACAACAAACAACCTTCAAGAAGGGAGAGGGAGCTACCATGTACTTGCTCTCCAAGCTCGGTGACCTCCAATTCTTTGTCGGATAAGGGATGCACGATGACATCACTTTGGTCTTTGCTTACTATAAGGAGGGTGCCACAAACCCCACATTTTTGTACTTCGCCCATGGTTTGAAGGAGATCAAGTGCTGAGAGAGAAGCTCTCATGAGGTCACTCTCTAAGTTTATGTTTCTTCTTTATATTGTCATGTGTTTTTTCGCTCCCTTTTTAAATGACCTACCAGTTTGCTTTTTTTTTTTTTGTGTTGGATGATTCTTAAGTTATTTGATCCTGTATACAACGGTTTACTAATTGACGATTAGTAAATATACCCAATCTACTTATATATTACTATTGATCACTTCCAACTTCTGATATGGGATATAATCCTAATAATATATATGTAAAGAATGAAGAAATGGCTAGGGGTTTTGCTGGGCTAAATATCTAAATGGGTTTAAAGCTGATTTAGGCCTTGTTTGAAAATGAACGGTCCAAAGTATTAAGACACAAACACAATCATTTCTAAGTTTCTGTCTACAAATACATTAAATTAAAAAAACTTATTTGGGTAGTTGGAAGTTGAAACTAATCAAAGTAGGCAATTTCATCATGATCAACAATGATTAAATAGTGTATACTAATACAATTTCTTATACATTTTAATTTATAGTATAGAGTAGTTTTGAAATGGAGTTGACAAAGAAAGAACAAAAAAAAATCGAGAGATGGACAAAATGAAAGAAAGAAAAAAAAAAGAAAAAAAAGTAGTAGCTTCAGCTTTAAGACGGAGGAGACGCATGCAAAGAAGTGTAATGATGTTGTCTCTGTCTCCTACGCAGACCTGAAGGATGAAGACTTCTCTCTCTCTCCCACGCCTTTTGGTGTATTTTTATACGTTTCTGACCAGAGCATTTCCTCTTAAACTCTACCCTCCATTTTCAACATTTTTACACTTAATACCACTCCTGTATTGTCTACATTTTACGACCATAGGAACTAGGAAGTAGTCATTCACTGTAAATGTCACTAATTTAAGTGATTTCATAATGTTTTAATGTACAAGACTTAGAAATTAAATAAATGCTTGTGAATATGAAATTAAATATTATAAAAAAAAATGAATACTTTTGAAGAATGAAACAGTGATCAGTGTATTTAGTCTAAAACATACATACATAGAGTAAAACATGAAAATTATCAAATGAAACAATCTAGTTTAATTTTGCCAACTCCGAGTTTATACTTTTGTTTTACATTATGAATATGATCACACTATTTTTCAAAGTAACTTAAAATCAGAAATACAATAGTAAACACTCGAAAACAGATTATTTGTATCTAATTTTTTAAAATTGATAAAAAAATGTATTCATTGTTTACGAAATTAGTAAGAAGAACCCCTAGTCAAATGATACTCAAGTTGATTATTCTTTTATCTTTTGTTCAAAATTATCTATATTTATCTGGATTTACAACTACATAATTTTGTAAATAGTTTGATTGGTTCATTTAGCATTATAAATTCAATTATTTGCATTTGTCCATATTTTCAACATTTTTATTCCCACGTGAAGGGTGATCTAGACAATTCGCATAATGGTACAGAACCAAAACAAGATGTGATTCTTACCTTCGATGTATTGGTCTATGCGATGTACCAATCAGAAAAATAAGAATGCCAACGAAAAAGTTGAATTTCACAAACGCAACAAAACACACCACTATCAACTCATTGTATTTATAAAATTATTATAAAAAAGCATAAAAATATTTAAAAAATACAAATTTCAAAGTTGCTATGAATAAGCAGAAGAAAAAAATAAAGAGAGAGAGAGAGTGTGTAGTAGATAAACATCTCACAACAGTAGCTTTCTTTCTAGCTCCATGATTTGTTTTCTACATCATACGTCTTCTTCTTAGTCATCGTCTTCTCTCTAGTTTCTTCCTCTTTCTTCAATATTCAATTAAAAAACTTTTATTTTTCTTTTCAAATGAGAGCTCGAAGAAGGAGAATATGGGTTTTGAGAACCTGATATGGCTGAGTCAACTCGGTGACTGTGTGTAATAAAGTTCGTGACTTTCTTGTTTTTTTAGGTAGAAGGGTTCGAATCTTTTTTCGGTGTTTGCAAAAGGGAAAAAGTTGTAATCTTTTTTTTTTTTTTTTTTTCTTGGTGTTTGGTTCTTTAAAAGGATAAATCTTTGTCTCCCTTTTGAGATTACATGTGGAAGTTTGATTAAAACCCACTTCTTTGATTACATGTGGTAATGTGATTTTGAAGCCTCTTTAGGATTTTGAGATGGATGGGCATTGATTTGGTAGTGGAAGTTACCATTTTGCTGGTTATGGAGTTTGTGCTGGAATAAGGAGCTTTAGTATGTTCTTGTAAGCTTCACAAGTTTAGATTTTGTTAGAAAGGAGTAGAGTTTGGGATTTGGGTATTATCTGGAGGGTTAGTTTGTGGGGTTTCTGTGGAGTGAGGAAGGTTAAGTTGTGAGGAGTAATAAATGGCAATGTCTTGTAAGGATGGGAAGATGGGATGTTTGGATAATGGCAAGTATGTGAGGTACACGCCTGAACAAGTTGAAGCACTTGAGAGGCTTTATCATGAATGTCCTAAACCGAGTTCTATTCGCCGTCAGCAGTTGATTAGGGAGTGTCCTATTCTCTCTAACATTGAGCCTAAACAGATCAAAGTGTGGTTTCAGAACCGAAGGTAATAATTGTATTCCTTGTTTGTCTAAATGTGGATTTGGGAATTGTAGTAAATGGAAGATTTTTTGGTTTTCTCATTTGATTGCTGATTCAATCTTGGATTTATGTTTCTGTTATAAACTTCAGATGTAGGGAGAAACAAAGGAAAGAGGCTTCACGGCTTCAAGCTGTGAATAGGAAGCTGACGGCAATGAACAAGCTCTTGATGGAGGAGAATGACAGATTGCAGAAGCAAGTGTCACAGCTGGTTCATGAAAACAGCTACTTCCGTCAACATACTCACAATGTGAGAATTCTACTCTTGCAATAGCTTCAGTTTTTCTATCTCAAAGATTTCTAAAATGTTTTACTTATTTGAAAATTGAAATGTGTATTGACTGTCTTTTTTGTGTGTTTTCTGTTTCAGCCACCACTCCCAGCTAAAGACACAAGCTGTGAATCGGTGGTGACGAGTGGTCAGCACCAATTAACATCTCAGAATCCTCCGAGAGATGCTAGTCCTGCAGGGTTAGTGCTTCAGTGGGAATATGGTTACTCTGTTAGCTAATTTTTATCATGTTACCATTATGTTTCTGAGGTTTAAACTTTACAATATTTTGTTTTCAGACTTTTGTCCATTGCAGAAGAAACTTTAGCAGAGTTTCTTTCAAAGGCAACTGGAACCGCTGTTGAGTGGGTTCAGATGCCTGGAATGAAGGTATGCCGCTGATCTAACTCCTCTAATTTTCTCTGTCAAATAGATTCTGTTTTTCCTAAATTTTTTTCGTTTGTGTTTCTGTAACAGCCTGGTCCGGATTCCATTGGAATCATCGCTATTTCTCATGGTTGCACTGGTGTGGCAGCACGCGCCTGCGGCCTAGTGGGTCTTGAGCCTACAAGGGTATGTGCATAAGATAATTCTCATGCCTTATCAATTCATGATTCTACTACCACTCTACATATGTAGAGCAAGATTGATCTGTTTCATCTATATTCCAGGTTGCAGAGATCGTCAAGGATCGGCCTTCGTGGTTCCGCGAATGCCGAGCTGTTGATGTTATGAACGTGTTGCCAACCGCTAATGGTGGAACTATTGAGCTGCTTTATATGCAGGTTAATACTTGCAATCTATCTGTGCTAGATTGAATATAGTTTTTCTATTAGCTGAAAGTAATAACCACTGTTTTCTTGCATTTCAGCTCTATGCGCCGACTACTTTGGCGCCACCTCGTGATTTCTGGCTGTTGCGTTATACCTCTGTTTTAGAAGATGGCAGCCTTGTGGTACGTAGTCTGTGTAAATGCTTTTTCTTATGTGTTGATTTTGTTACTTTGACCCTTTTCACACGGTGTAACAACTTTGATAGGTGTGCGAAAGATCTCTTAAGAGCACCCAAAACGGTCCTAGTATGCCATTGGTTCAACATTTTGTTAGAGCAGAGATGCTTCCCAGTGGGTACTTGATACGGCCTTGTGATGGTGGTGGCTCGATCATACNAACAACTTTGATAGGTGTGCGAAAGATCTCTTAAGAGCACCCAAAACGGTCCTAGTATGCCACTGGTTCAACATTTTGTTAGAGCAGAGATGCTTCCCAGTGGGTACTTGATACGGCCTTGTGATGGTGGTGGCTCGATCATACACATAGTGGATCATATGGATTTGGAGGTAACAATCCTCAGTTTGCANGGCCTTGTGATGGTGGTGGCTCGATCATACACATAGTGGATCATATGGATTTGGAGGTAACAATCCTCAGTTTGCACCAATTCTTATGCATCAAAACATTGTCTTGGAAATATCAACCATACTATTTGAATCTTTGTTTGGTTAATACAGGCTTGTAGCGTGCCTGAGGTCCTGCGCCCTCTCTACGAGTCACCAAAAGTACTTGCGCAAAAGACAACAATGGCAGTGAGTGAATTAGACACATTTATTCTCCTAACTTTGCCTTATGATGTTTGAAGTTATTGTTCTTCAACGATGTATATTTATCCAATTTGTTTCAAAGGCACTGCGCCAGCTCAAACAACTAGCTCAAGAGGTTTCTCAGACTAATAGTAGTGTTAATGGCTGGGGCCGGCGTCCAGCTGCTTTACGAGCTCTCAGTCAGAGGCTAAGCAGGTTTCTTATTCATCACTATTTGCCTTTTCTTCTTGGCGTGTTTGGGTTCTATATTGTGATGTCTAATACATTTTTTCCCTGCAGAGGCTTCAATGAGGCTGTCAATGGTTTCACCGATGAAGGATGGTCTGTGGTAGGAGATACAATGGATGATGTCACAATCACCGTTAATTCTTCTCCAGACAAGCTAATGGGTTTGAATCTTACATTTTCCAATGGCTTTGCTCCTGTGAGCAGTGTTGTCTTATGCGCAAAAGCCTCGATGCTTTTACAGGTCAGTGCACCATTTTTTCTTTATAAATCAACGAATGATTGTTTCAACACTTTTTCACTCTCTCTTTTTGCAATTATAGAATGTTCCTCCAGGGATCCTGCTTCGGTTTCTGAGGGAGCATAGATCAGAATGGGCTGACAACAGCATTGATGCGTATTTAGCAGCAGCTGTTAAAGTGGGGCCTTGTAGTGCCCGAGTCGGAGGATTCGGAGGGCAGGTTATACTTCCCTTGGCTCACACTATTGAGCATGAAGAGGT
>OVAP01003464.1:0-10415 GCA_900406295.1 Aurinia saxatilis
ATAGTCAAACTTTAATAAAAAAATAATGAAAATTAGTCATTGAAATGATGTCGAGGCTGAGTTGGATGATGATGTGTCTTCACCAAAAATGAGAAAAACTTACTTTATATATATATATATGTAGAGGCTGAGTTGAATGATGATGTGTCTTCACCAGAAGTGAGAAAATCTTACTTTATATTTATATATATATATATATATATATATTCATTTAGGCAATAACCAAAAGTGAGAAAATCTTACTTTATATATATATATATATTCATTTAGTCTATATCTATATATATATATATATATATAATACTATCAATATCTAAATGATCTATTAATAATATGATCGATATAATATGATCTATTAAGAAATAATTAGTAGGACAGTTGGTTGAAGTTAGTGTGATTGACCCACCCAATTACGTTCAAACCTCCATTTTAAATTTCAAAAAAAAAAAAAAAAAATCCACTAAAATCTTGAACCCATTGAATTGCATTGAGTTAGATTGTTCATATTAACATCCCTAGTCATACCGATATCAAACTGAAATCTAAATTGTGAAACTTTCCGAACATGTTTGTTTTTTTTGTACTAATGAAGGAAAAAACAGATAAAACATTCCTCGTGGTCGTAAGCTTTGCATGAAGGTGATAGTGTAGATGGTAAATTTATATACAATACTTTTTCTGGTATAGAGTAAAACATAAAAGTGACTGATATTTGTCCAAAAAAAAAAAGAGTGACGATTCTATACCGTGTAACTGTGCACGTTTTAGCTACACTAGTTTAGTGTGTACACGGAAGACTAAATTAAACAGTTTTTCGAAAAATCTCTCTGTCTATTCTTCTACTTTATTTTTTAGTGAGAGAGACCGTCATCTATCTGGAACCTTGTGACCAGTGTCTGGTGGTCTCTGACTACCGCCTATCTTGAGAAAGACCGTCGCCTACCTTAATTCTTCTGACCAGTGTCCGGTGGTCTCTGACCGTCGACACTGGTCGGACTTTGTTTTTTTTATTTTGCTTTTTATTTTTCGGTTTTTCTTTGGTTTTTAATCGGGATAGCTAGATCGGGATAGGGGTTGAATCGGTGAGAAAAACCTCGATCTAGATCTGTGTAGATCTGTTGATCCCCGATCGAGATCCTCATCTAAAACAGAAGGAAAAAACATTTTTTTTATCTTGTCTCTAGTTCTTCTTATGTCTTTTCCCGTTTTTTCAGAAACCCACGGGCCCTTGTAAATCTTGTGGTCCGGTGTTTTCACTATTTATATTCTTTTTATCTCCTTTGATTACCCTTTTCTCGATTTAGTCTCATCCTTGCATGCCAAATCCTCTTCTGGGTTAGACTTAAAGTCTTTCAATTACGCCTCAATGAACTTTTGAATCAGGTTTTCGCTCAAAATTCGTTTTGGAACAGCTCTTAGGCTTTATCTTTTCGGGTTTGCAGATTCTTCTCAGCAATAAAGATCCATTCAATGGAGGCTTCCTCAGTGGCTTCACCTCGTTTGCTAGAGCAGTAAAAAGAGGGCTCGGTCATGTTGTCGGTTGAAGTATCGCATGTCGCTCGATCCGTCTATCTCTCCATGTGCTTCTCTGTTCTTGACGATATGTTCAACTTTATCCATGGTCTTTTGTGCGATGGACCGAGGGTGGTTAATTCCACTTTTGTTGCCTTTAATTTTCTAAGTTCGTTGATTTGTAATTGTTCTGAGTTTAAGGTAGCTTAGTTTGGTTGTGTGTTTTGTATTCTATTTGGGACTAATGCTTTTGTACTCCGGTCTAGTTCCACTGTTAGACTCCGAGACCAGTGTTGCCGAGCTGTACTTTGTTGTTGTTTCTTGTATTTTTTAATAAACTTTCATAAAAGAAAAAAAAAACAGTTTCTCGAAACTAAAACTAGCTCTAAATAAATTATTCTTTATTGAAATATTTAGAAAAACATTTCGGTCAACGTATAATATTATGGAGATTTAATTTCTGATAAAAAAAATGTTTACAAAGTCATTAAAAAACAAGATACAGTCATTTTCGTGTCTAACGATCAATTCATACGAATACATATATTAGCGTGTCTCAGTGGACTGGGTGCGTATGCACTAAAAAAAAAGGAGTTTAAGAACGAAAAAACTAAAAAGTAGTAATTTTCCTTGTTATAGGGCTGCATTGTATCGTCAAACAAAAATACAAGTCAGCTTGATCACATCGAGATGCGGTATGTATTGAAACTGTTTCTGTTGTTTTCTAGTACATGTGAATGCAATCAATTTATTTATGGTCTTCCTCGCGATCTCTGCCATTCTCCATAGTGGAAGATTTGCCTAGTTGACACGGTGACAAATTGACAGTGACACTACAACACGTAAATCAGGGTTCTATTGCAATAGGAAAAACCATTTTCAACTACCCAAACTATGGTCTAATATGTGCATAAACATTCCGACAATAAAAATGTGTAATAAAATATCTCAGACCCGATCCAAATCTATACATGATCCGTAGATAATATTATCCAATTTAATTCCTGGACATACAAAAAAAAAAATTATTTTGGAGTTTGAACCATGTCACCAAAAATGCGCAAGAAGCATCACACCAATAGATATGCAACATATTTTGTTATAAGTACCGTATATAACAATTTTTTTTTTAATATTGTATTTCAAATGCTTAAAATAAAATCCATTGTATGAGAACCCACACCTTTTTGATTACGAAGAAAGCAAGGTGATCACATAAACTGCATGAGATTGTTGTAATTAGTTAGAGAATACAATTATTTATAATATCGCATATCAAATTATTTTTTCCACTAGGCTCTTTAGTCATCTTTCTTTTGACATCGAATTGGAATCTCCTTTTCAATTAATTTCCCACTCAGAAGTTATATTGATGAAATCCCGCAACACTTGATTGGAAATCGACTTTAAATTACCTCATCCCTGTTCAATTGAATTTCCCTAATTTTGTTTTAGACCATGAGTCGCAAAAATGAAAAACAATGATCTAATCTTTTGACGAACACACTCTCTTAGGACATCTCTAACAATGGCCTTCATTTTGAGGGGGGCAAATCCTCAAAATAAGGATTTGAGGTTGTATCACTCCAACAATGAATCCTTAAAAAAATCTTCAAAAATTTATTAATTTGCAATATGATCCTTCATATTTAGAAAAATTACTAATAATGATAAAAGATTTTTATATAAATATGAAACATACATTTAATATATTATACAACATACAATATTATTTATTATATTATACATCACACAAATATTACATAATAAAAACTACATGACAATATAAATTGCATATTGAATAATAAAACACACATAAACANACACACTCTCTTAGGACATCTCTAACAATGGCCTTCATTTTGAGGGGGGCAAATCCTCAAAATAAGGATTTGAGATTGTATCACTCCAACAATGAATCCTTAAAAAAATCTTCAAAAATTTATTAATTTGCAATATGATCCTTCATATTTAGAAAAATTACTAATAATGATAAAAGATTTTTATATAAATATGAAACATACATTTAATTATATTATACAACATACAATATTATTTATTATATTATACATCACACAAATATTACATAATAAAAACTACATGACAATATAAATTGCATATTGAATAATAAAACACACATAAACACAAATTTAACAAAATTACATATAAATTTTTTAATGTTATGTAATATTTCTTCTAATTATATTTTGTTTTAATATGCTTAAATTTTTCAAAATTAAGTTTAGTAGAATTATTTATAAACAAACATAACTATAGGGACAAAAAAAAANAATCCTCAAAATTTGAGGATTTGAGGGCTTGTTGGAGATGCCCTTAATCTCTAAATAAAACTCTAAATCGTGACTCGCAATACTTAGTTATATGTTCTATCTATTACACAAAATTAGTATCAGATCTACTGGTGTGGTGCTTTTCTTGCATCCTCGATGACACTGGTAAATGATTTTTTTCTTCTTAAGGTTAGAATCTGAATAGGGTAATATTATTTACGAGTTGGGTATGGATTTCGATCGGGTTAAGATATTTTAATTACAAATTAGTCCTATATTAACCGTTTTCATGTATAAAAATTCATTTTGTAGTTTTCACCATGTTTACAAATACTTTATATATGATTTATTGTGTCACGTATTAGTTTGTGTAGTTTGTGTACCGTATATATATGTATATATATGTGTTTGGTAATAATTTAACCGGTTTGTATAAGGACAGTACTACGGAACGGTGTATGGAATCGTATCTTTATTAATTGACGAGATATTAATAAAGACAGTGGCTTGCGTCACAATTCACTGAATCTAAGCGATGATCCGATCTTGAAGGATTTGGAAAACCTCCGGCGATGGTCGCTGGGAACTAGGTTTTCTCGTGCGGCTGCTCTTTGGAAGCGGCGAAGGAGAGTCTAGTAGGGTTTTGGGTATTTTTCGATGATCTTTCTATGGGTTGTAGTGTCTGTATTTATAAGGTCTCTCCGAACCCTAATTCTCCTAAGATTAGGTCGGTTCTGCTGACGTGTCGTTAGGAACCGCCTCCTTAATGTGGGTTGCAATGACGTGTCCCAAGAGTCCGAAATATCCATTTCTCATAATCTAGGTTTTCCTTGGGACTCGAAGTGACCGACACGTGTCTTTCCAGAATGGCGGTCACATGACCTTCCATAATGGGCTGACGGTCAGTGACTTGATTCTGCCATTATTTGGCACTGGCCGACATGGACTCAGTTTCCATATACTTTGTAGTGGGTCCCAAAGTAAATATATTTCACCCAACAATATGTATTGTTATTAGTTAAATGAGATTAATGTCAAATACACGGTAGGCCATAATTTTTACTTTTTTACGTTGTAATTTTTCATGAATCAAGTATACATCAAGTTTTTTTTTATAAAGAAGCATGAATCAAGTTAGAGTCTAAAGACCAGTTTTCGTTGGAGAGACACACCAAAACACTACAAAATCTCATTTGAAGGAACCAATATTAGTTTTTTTTATATAATCAATCTACTTGATTGATTACATTCAAAATTAAAGAGAGATACTAACAGATGTTTCTAGTTCAGACAGAGCAACTTTAGCTAAATTATCAGCAACACGGTTTGTTGTACGAGAGATAATAAAAAACACCGATAAAGGAGATACATCCCATTAACATTCTAATGTTATGGAGAATGTTTATCAATTGTCACCATTATTCCCAAGTTGAGAAGAAGGACAAGAGTTTGCGAGTCCGAGTACACGTTAATGTCTTTTGAATCTGCTTGTAACATTGCATAAAAAGCAGCTTTCATACCAAGTGCTTCCACTATTAGAGCCGATGTCACAAAGTTACTCGTTGTAGCATCTTGGTAGAGGGTCTTGTTGTCGTTTTCCCTTACATCCCATTCAAATCCATTTTGTTTGGTTGAGGCATGACACGCCGTATCAACAAAAATATGAATATCATTCAAAGATGGTTTGAATACCCAATTTCTAGGCAAAACTTTAGGTGGGGGTGGGGTTGACGCGTCTTGAGCCGATTGTCATTCCTTCGTTTCCATGATGAGCTTGTTTAGTACCTCTTCCACCGTAAGCTTCCTATTCCCAAAGAAAAATACATTCCTTGATTTCAACAGTTTCCACATCACCCAAGGATGTGTGACTGTTGAAATCCCAACTGGAGAAAGTAAAAATGTTCAAGGAGCCTCGTTGAGTAATCGTTTTATCGAGTCCACACTTTAGTGGCAAAAGGGCAAAATAGGTTCATAAATATTGTGAGAATTGTTAATATTATTTATTATTACTTGTATATAAATATTTTTACATGCCATAGGTCCATTCCATATATATTGTGGAAGTTGTTAATATTATTTAGTGGAAAAGGGCAAAATAGTAAATAAATTGATTTTTTTTTTCATGCCATAGGTACATAGATATTGTGGGAGTGGTGATGTGATCATCAGACGAGTAACTGAACCGGAACTCTATCAAATGTGTCACACAAGCCGCATAGAATACAATGACACATGTGATTTTTTTGGAGCATACCNTCATGCCATAGGTACATAGATATTGTGGGAGTGGTGATGTGATCATCAGACGAGTAACTGAACCGGAACTCTATCAAATGTGCCACACAAGCCGCATAGAATACAATGACACATGTGATTTTTTTGGAGCATACCGAACCAACCAAGGAGATTCAAAGTATGAAAATACATGTAAAACATTCTCAGCTCACCTATAGAATTCCAAGAATTTGAATAAACCCAATCGCAGATCAGACGAAAGAGATATTAAGCTTACTAAACGGGTGTTTCTTCACTTATCCAATTCGGACATGCGCGCGTTGTTTGGAGGATCACGAACAAACCATAAGGAATTAGGCACTAAAATGAATTTTTTACAGATTCTTTACTCAAAGGAGGTACTCCAAAAATTTGATTCACAACCAAACCGTTTCAGATGTGGAAGTTATGAATTTTCTAAATTAGAAGACTCTCGGCTTGCCTTATTTAGCACCTTATGAGTGTGGGAGACTTCAAACGTATCTTGGGCGACCAGGAGACATTCTAATTCAACTAGAAGCTCTAGAAGAAGTGTTTAGATCTACCAAAACATGCAAGATCAAGTGGAAATACACATGGACCGACTTCCCTTATTCGGACTCAAGCACATTCAACAAGTTCACATTTAGGGTCATAACTCTCCAAACGGCTATATTTTTGCTACAGCCATGACTTGAGCATGGATTCAATGAATATGGACACCCTGCACATCATTCCTTCATGCCAAAGCTCTCAAGACTCAAGTGTACTTCAAGTTTCCTTATTTTGGCCAATTTGCTCAATATGGCCCAACGGCTAGTTTTGCATTTATGTTTAGATTATTTTCTTGTTTTAGACTTTTAAGAATGTGTACTAGAGTACTATAAAAGCTCTCATTTATTTCATTGGAATGCAAGCATTGATTATTAAAAGTAGTAGAAACGTTTTGTTATTCCACAAAGTCTGTTTTTCTTTGTGTTTATTCTCTTTAGATTTCTAAGTGTGTGATTTACTTGAGTCTGTAGAAACCCATGGTTTTAAGAGTGTTTTTGAATGATTCAATACTCTTAGGCATGCCAGTGATTGAGTGAGTCAATCACCCCCTTCACATTTCATCTCTATCATCACCTACTTCATCAATCATCTCTTGCCTTTGACAACTTGGTGTATTTAAGATTGGACTCTGATTCTTATATCAAGTGGTAAATATTATTTATTGTAGCCAAATTTAACTCTCCATATGGATTTATATTGTCAATAGATCAAGTCCAGAAGTTCCAGAAAGTTTTAAGAAAACTCATATCGTGTTTTGGTTGTATAAATACATGTTTTCATACTTAACTTATACATATCTTATTTTCTATTAAGACTTAAGCAAGGGAGTTTTATATTAGAGTTTTAGGAAGATTATTCTCTTCTATTTTATTGGATATCTCTTGTTATGTATTCTCCTATGATTATGTTGGTTGTTTTAATTATCATGTATGAGTAGTTTGATTTTTAGATTTAGTAATCTTCAAGGGAAGAAGAAATTTTGTTAGTCATGAATTGAATATGTTAAAGAGACATCACTAGTTATTCATCTAGATTAGATTCAAGATCTCTATTACAAATGAATTTGGTTTAGAAATATTGTGAATAATTAAACCTGGAATTATTGTTGATATGATTTTCTAGAATTTGCAAAGGAATTTGACTTTCTAAGGATTAAATCTAGATAAATTTTGTAGCTGCAGTTTGTTAGCTTTACCTTAGTTCAAGTTCTAGAATGAATGTTTGTTTTCCTCGAGAGGTGTCGATCGACACCTTCATAGTGTCTTATCGACGTTCAATACTTTTCATGGCTACTATTTGGATTCTCCTGCGAATTTCCAAGACCTAATGTTTGTTTTAATTGCTTTAAACCCTTGCCGAACTTGTCTTAATCAGTAGGTTAGTCAACTCATTTGATTTGTCTTAGATTTACTTTTAAATCTCACAAACTTTATGTGTAACACTTGGTCTCTATGAATCCGATCTCTTCTATACTATTGTGATTTGTTGTGCATTTTCCGTAAATTGATATGGTTTAAACCTATGTATCACTTGTCTAAGTACATACATTGATTTCCTTATACAAACTTAATTTGAATCATTTTGAACAGAATAACCCTTTGGTTGCTCCATTAGAATGTATTCATCAATATCCGCATGTAACAATGATGTCTTGACATCCATTTGCTCTAATTCCATATCAAGATTCACCACGTAAGACGGATGAGACGAATGGAGACATGTTTCACAACTAATGAAAAGATTTCTTGGTAAGCATATCCTCCTTTCTATAGTTAACCCTTTGTAATTAGTCTTTCTTTGAATCTAGGCTTCTCTGTTCTTAGAATACAAAATTTACTCTTAAATACCCATTTGCACCCAATCACTTTACCCTCTTTTTTTTTTTCATTTTCTAATGAGTTTCCATGTTCTTATGCAATGAGTGCATTTCTTCATTTGTTGTGTCCTTCTAAAACTACCAATCTCGAATCTAGCTAGAGAATTGGGTTACCATCACTATTTTGTTCTGCCTGCTAATGACTTGAGTGGGGGTTCAACTATTTTTTGGAACCCACATATTGATATTCATTTTGTTAATCCACCTCAGCTTAATCTTACAAAAAGGATAGTATCAAGGGAGGAGAAATCTTTTTCGTTTAGTTACATATATGATAACCCCGGTTAGAAAATTAAGGAACCACTTATGGAGACAGCTGACCTATCTTGCATAAATAAGATACTACAATGGCTATGCAAGAATGGTGTTGGGGGATTTAAATGACATTTAAGCAGAATGAAGAAAATCAAGGGGGTATCACAAGTCCACGATACATGTTCCAAACGCTTAAATGAATGTTGAATGCCTATGGTTTACACGAACTCGAAACATTTGGAGGAACATACACCTGGATTGGCAAGATATACAAATATGATATCAAATTCAAGATAGACAGAGCTTTAGCAATATCAGACTGGCATAATATATTCCCACAGTCTTAGGTCTAATTCATGCACTGGGGTGCATCAGACCACAAAGCTCTTATCATACAGACTAATCCGAACCATTGGAGGGGAACCAAACTTTTCAAATATGACAGCCGTTGGAGATTAATTCTAGAACTCAAGCAGCAAATTAATATAGCACATGTTAGAGGTAGGTTTTTCAAATACCCCTGGAGAAAACTTTATTGAAGTGCTTAAGAGATGCATAACCATTTTTCAAAATGGAGAGTAAGAACTTAAACCAACTCTCAGTAAAAGATAACAGAGTTCCAATAACTTCTGCATTCTGAATATAATTCTCCCCCTCTTAATTACTCTGCTATAGATAATATATAGTCTGATATGGCTAAACAATATTGTATCAAAGATGAATATTGGAAGCTTAAGGGTAAAATAAATTGTTAAGCAGGAAACAAACTCTAAATTTTTTAATGCTAAGACTAAACAAAGAAGAAATTCCAATAGAATTATTAGCCTAGTACTCCCTCTGTTTCTTAAAGAGTGTCGTTTTAGACTTATTTTTTGTTTCAGAAAGAGTGTCGTTTTCATTTTCCAATACAACTTTTAATGCTAAATTCGTACTTTAACCTCAAAACAAAGAAGAATATGAACGGACAACTTATTATTTAGGGGTATAACAGAACTTTTAATATGTTTTATTAATTTGTGTGCAAAGACTCAAAACGACACTTTTTAATAAACGGAGGGAGTATATAATATATGGCAAGTACATCTAGACAGTTAACATATTCAAGATGTCATTATTAACTATCTTGATCAACTTTATGTCTCCACTTGTAGCCAAGACATGACAGAGGTGTTAGAGCATATCCAACCATCTGTCATTGAAGATATCAATGTTGGCCTTACAAAACCAGTGACTCAATATGAAGTTTTCAATGCTCTGCAACATATGAGCAGAGACAAAGCTCTTGGCCAGATGGTTTTACATTAGTTTCCTACACGGATCAGTGGCATTCTCTTAAGCAAGGTCTTGTTTAAAAAAAATTCAAGCTTTTTTTGGAAAAAGACAAGGTTGATCATGCCCTAAATCATATATAATATATATCTTGTTTCAAAAAAAAAAAAAAAAGACTCCCTCATTGTTAAGGATTTTAGACTTATAAGTCTTTGCAATATAGCATACAAGATAATATATAAGGTATTAGCAAGAAGGTTGAAACCCCACATGAATAAGATAGTCTCCACTAGTCAATCTGCTTTTATAGATGGAAAGATTATAACTGATAATGTACTGATAGCACATGATTTACTCCATTCTCTCCATACTAAGAATATTAACCCCCCCCCCCCCCCCCCCCC